>PVIC010017075.1:0-33140 GCA_004025085.1 Thryonomys swinderianus
TTTTTCCTAAAATGAATCAGAATAAAAGTCACAAAGCCTCAGGATTTAATGTAGCCATTCAGATATTGTACATAGTTCAAATCTCTTGTGATTTACTGTCATAACAATTTCTGAATGATACAAATGTAACTCTTCCTAATAAGCAAAAAGAAGCCATACCAATACACTATCATGTGCGACAGGTTGATACGTGGTGTCTTCTAGTGCTGCCCTTTCCAAAGCTTCTAATACAAAAACATCAGCCTGAGTGTATTTAAACAAGCAGTGTTTGAATTCATTCCAGCCTTTCCATTTACAGCAATTTAAGACTATTTGTATTCAGGAAACACAATAACAAGGGACAGCTGTTTCTCCACTTTGCTCTTTCTTCTAAGCTATTTGAAAACACTTTGACAAGCTAAAAATATAAAGTGGCATCATCTTTATAATTTACAATTTAAGTACACCAGGTAAAATTATGAAGACTAGCATGAAATCAATAGTTTCTTTTATAAGCCAATTTCAGTAATGTAGAACTAACATATTTGGAATACAAGGATGTCCTATCTAGTGAATGTGTTATGTATATTTAGACTTAAGATTCGGGAAGTGGCTCATATTAGAACAGACCCCTACCCTGGGTGGTCCTAAATATATGTAGCCTTATAGAGATTGCTTTTGCTATGGCAGGGCCATGCTACTTAAACCCATCAGTAGCTTAAGACCATTTAGCTGGTATAGATACACATTACCTGAGCATCCATGTGACTTCGTTTCATAGTATAAGGTTATTTAAAAATAAATTAGTTCACATACTGATTCTGGAAGGGGGGGCTCTGGGATGAGGTAGCTATTAGCCCACATCCATCAGCACCAGGTCACATTCCTCTCACAATGTTAAACTGTCTCTACTCTAATTCAATCAAACCACACAAAAAAATGACGAATGAAAGCCTAATGTATGTCCTACATAGTTCTGTCTTCAGGGTAATTTGCAATGCCCACACTTGAAAAATTTAAATTTCTAATACTTGCAGCCTTACACCGAGCCAGAAATTTTCAAAAGTGATCATAACCTGTTGGAAATCTACCTTTCAAGTGGTATCTGTGAAGAAACTAGTTTGGAATGAAACTCTAAATTGCTACAAAATTTGACACTGTTACAGCTACTTAAAAAAAAACACACACACACACAAACTTGCTGATTGAATGTGCCTGAAAGAACGCTTTTGATTTAAAAAAAAATCTCATCAACAGATTTTTCCTGTTTGCTAGGATGTCTCTGAGTTGCTTCTTTTCCTTAGATAAGATGTATGAATATTAACATAGGCACAGCATGCATAGGAGAAATGCTTTCTTTTGTAAACTCACCAGCAGGGACTGGGACTGCTAACACTTTTAGGATGTGCTACGAGGAGGGAAGGAGAAGTCCATATGCATGTGATTATTTTTAGGTAAGTAAATTACCTTCCAAAGGAGCCAGATGGCTCTAGGAACACATCTGCAGCTTTGGTTTTCGTTTTCTCACTACTCACACTGATAATGACAGGGTCACTGAGGAGCTGGTCACAGCCTCCCGTGAAATGGATACTGCTTTGTGTGAAAACAGGGATAAACCGAATCCAAGTGATTCTTTAGCTGAGATTACAAGGCTGGATTTTCATTACTGTTTAGCCAATTGACAGGATTTCCTTTCATAGTTTCTATGCATAAGGATGAGGAACTTATTGAGGACTATTAAGACACATTAAGAAATTGAAAGACAAATCACCTTGAATATCATCCAAGAGATAAGAATGACCTTATTTGCTGAGCATTTGGTTTGTTAACATTGACAAGCAAACCTGTGACACTTGGTCTCATTCAGATTTAAAATGAGGAACCTTAGTGTAACAAAACAACGAAAACCTTACATGTTTCTCACAGTAGTCTGTCCAGTGGTGCCAGTTGCCAGCTTACTGCCATTTAGCCTCAAATCTACCTTTCCTTTCCCTGTTTAATGAGACTGGAACAGGAGCATAGACATATTTCTTTTGCCAGCTCCCAGGACTTTAAGCTTTGTTATGTGTTTGTGTGTGTGTGTGTGTGTGTGTGTGTGTGTGTGTATGTGTATGTGTGTTGGGGGATTCTGTGGGAAGAGATTCTCTTTTTGGCTCTGTTATGATTTATAATTCTTCTGTGGAGGATACTCAGCGGGCCCAGTGGTCCCATGCTTCACTGCACACCCTGTGAAAAGCTTCCTGGTGAGTTTCCCAAACTCCCAAGCAGGACCTTTCCAGTAATTTTCCACGCATCATCAGCAGACAGCTTGCTGCTCAGCAGCCCAGTCTGCATCACCTGAGCAACTGCTGCGACCCAACAACCTGCTACACCTCCATCCACAAAGCCTGAAAATCAGTACTGAGTGAAAGGCGGGGGCAGGGGGAATAAAGGGTTTTCAGCTTCATTTTTTGTCCTCTTGTTCAAAGCTAGTAGGAATATGTGCTCCCAGGCTCTGCCATTTCTGAATTCTTTAGGCCTTAGTGTTTGTCATCATTAATTATTTTATTATATGTCCTATATCCACGTCACTAGTGTGGCTTTTTCTTTCTGTCTGAACTCCGCTACTAAACTAAAAGTTAAAATATCCAGGGTAAGAAGGGTAATGAGATAAAACATCAGAAGCTAATGACATCTGGATACACACACACACACACACACATACCACACTGAAATAAGGTGTGCAAGAAGAAATTGGTGTTCAGCACCTATTAGCTCTTTGCTAAAATCTATTTTCTTTTTGATAGTAATGGAAGTACAAATAGGTTTGTAGCTTCTGGGTTTTCTGTGTCTACCTGCCTCACTTTGTAATTATTTTTGGTACAAGATCAAATTCTTATCAGGACAGTAAGAGTGGAGGTGACACATGGCATGCCAGACATCATGTTTGTCTTTACTACATTGTCTCTTTCTCTTCTGGCTGAAACCCGGATGTAGAATGATCCTGCTTTGACCATACAGGCGACAATATTGCCATAGTGGATATAGTAGAGCAACAACTTGCAGGAACCCCGCCCTTAAAATGACTGGCCAGATTGCCAGGCAAACCTGAAGCTCTCAGCTCATACCTTTCACAAGCAAATTTTTATAATTTTCAGGTCACAATAATTTGGACTTAAAATTTCTTTGCTACAGCAGCTCAGTTTTGTCCTAATAATGTTAATCAGGGAAAATCATTATCATCCATTTACCTTACACCTTCATACAATCTGTTGGTAATGTGTAGTTATCATTTTCATACCTCTTAAGTCAGTATTCTACCATTTTGACATTCCAATATCTGTCCAACTAAAACATATATATTCATTCTCTAGAATGTTTTGGTATGTTTCACTATTCTACATAACTGGAATATTTTTAATCTTTTCATTGCTTGCACATCTCACCTCTCTTTGAGAGCTACCTCTTCTCATTTGTAGGTCTTCTCTTGGTCAGCCTTATTTGAAGTAACCTCTACCTTTCTAACCACAACATCGATACCATTATTTGCTCAATGAGTTGCAAGGCCATGATCAATCTCCAAATGAAATTATTCTGTTTTAAAACTTAGATATGCATTTTTAATAATTTAGTCATTATTGAATTCAATTTGAATCTTATCAAGTAGATGTATATTCTTTTTTTTTTTTTTTTGCTTTTTTTTTTTGAGACAGGGTCTCGCGTTGTAGTTCAGGCTGGCCCTGAGCTCTCTATGGTGCCCAGGCAAGCCGCCGCGAACTCAGCAATCCTCCTGTCTCTGCCTCAGATGTATATTCTTTAAAAATGGTGCAAATTATGGTTTTGATAAGGTGCCCCAAATAAAGGAAATGTTAAAAGTTTTGCTGTTTCAAATTCCTTTCTACAAAGATAGAGTTCCTTGAAGAAATAGTCATTGTATGACTCAATAAATCAATAGGCAAGACTTGATCTTTTCATATGAGAAATCTAGGATATCAGCAAATATTACTAGCAACATATATGCTGAAAAAAATCACCCCGAGAAAGCTTTCACTAATCATAATTAGGACAGTTGAAGGATCAATACAGATTACCAACTGAAATCAATAAATGCACACATACTAATTTCTTTTTCACTTTGTACTTTAGATAAGTTGATTTAGGAAAGTAGACAACATTCCTAAAGTTTTATATTTTAAACCTATTAATCTCCATAGTTTCAAGAACTAGTGCAAAACTTTAAGAAGAAAAATCTTTATTTATTTCTATTTTTTAAAGACATAAAAGCATCTAAGGAACTTATGAACATCACTACTCATTCAAGAGATGCAGAAAAAAAAACAACACTGAGATTTCATCTCACTCCACAAAGAATGGCTGCTACCTTGAAATTAACCAGCAACAAACAGTGGTGAGGCTGTGGGGAGAAAGGAACCCTTTTCCATTGTTGGTAGAAATGTAGACTGGTACAAGTTTTACAGAGATCAGTGTGGAGGTTCCTCAAAAAACTTGAATTAGAGATCCCATTTGACCCTGCTACTCTCCTGCTAGGTATGCACATGAAATATTAAAAGCTTCATAGCAGCTTAGCTTGGGATAGCTAAATCTTGGAAACAACTCAAATCCTATCAACTGGAGACTGGATAAAGAAGAGGTGGTTTTTCTATGAAATGGAGTATTACTCTGCCATAAAGAATGACAAATTTAGTCATTTATATTCAAAAGGATGTACCTGAGGACATATGCATAAGTGAAATAAATAGGTCACAGATCTGTAAATATCATATCTTTTCTCTGGTATGACAAACTGTAGATGTAAATGAGCTCTAGAATATATGGTAGATATTGTGAAATAGAAAATATTCAAAGGGAAATGGTGTGTAGAGATAAGTAACAAGGGGAAGAAAAAATATAATGGTAATAAAAAATGGAAACAAAGCTTATTATATAGGGGTGAGGGCTGTAGGTTGGGTGGGAGAATGGGGAAATGAGGACTAAATTAAATTCTGTCATATACTAGTACAAATTCTATATACTGTGTGTGATCATTATATATACGTATATATGTACGAATAAAGATTCAAATAAAAAAATCCAACTACTCTGAGGAGAAATACAAAAAAGGCAAGAAAAGATTAAATGATAGTTACAATGAAGAGGAAAATTAAAAAGCACAGGAAATCTACTTTCTTCTTAGTCTTATTTATTTTGTTTTTCAATATAAGGTCTTGCTATTTGTCCAAGCTGACCTTGAACCTCTGACTCTCCTGTTTAGCCTTCTAAGTAGCTGGGGTTAAAAGTGTGCACCACTGTCCTTGGCTCTTAGTCTGTAAGGGTAATAGGCATGTGTAGACTCTTTTAGCCCATCCACACAGCTTTCTTTAAGTCATATTTCATCACATCATTTAACTTGTAAATGTATTGTCCTATTCTTATATTATTTGTAATGGTTTATCAAGTAATAATTATTCCTCATGGCAATATTTGCACAATATTTTCTGTAATTTGAGGTAATAGGTGTAAATATTAAATAAATCTGGGCATGGCGTCACATGTCTCTAATCTTAAGGTCTTCGTGAGGTTGAGGAAGAAGAGTTGCAAGTTCAAAGCATCCTGTACAACACAGACAGACCGCATTCCCTGGGGAAAAACAGATGAAATGAATAGGCACATGTGAGTTGTTGAGAATATTGCTTAGAATAGTAAATGGTCAAAACATCCTGGATATTATTGTCAGTTCATATCTTGCATTCCCCATGACAACAGTATGTACACTAAAAGTTAGATTTCAGAATACTCAGTATTATATTAACAAAGGGAAAGATTATGTTATTTATGACAGGTAAACAAATAACTTTCAAATATTTGTTAGAAATTAGCTCTGACATTCAAAAACAATTTATGAAATACATACTCCATGCCAGAAAGTAGAATTGATCACTGAAATAGGCATTTGTCCTTATTTTGTGAATCTTCTTGTTTAATAGAAAAAAAGTCAGATGTTAAATAGAAAACTAGAAGAGTTAATTTGAAAAGAAAAATGTGGATTAAATTACTGTTGAGTTAGTATTTCAAATATATTTGTAAAACAATATTATGATGCTGGTCATAAAGTCTTTATGTCTGAGAAAAGATTTGTCTCATAAATGCCATCAAACATTGATTTGCAAGCAGATATGCTACCTAGTTTTGAAATACAAAACTAGCATTTATCATTTAAGGATTAAAGGTAATGCTGACTTTTAAAAAAGTGTGTGCAACAATATCATAGCAGAAGAAAATAGAAATATAAAAGCAAACATTTCAGGATTTTAGTTTTAGTACTATTCATTTGAAAAACAAGTCAGCAGTGTTTCTCTTTGAGGCAAATGACAGGTAAGATTTTAAAAACAGTTTCCCTCTGAAGAAATGAGTTCTACTTTGTAGACTGAAATAAAAGCAACTGTTGGAGAGGGAACTAATTTGATTTCCTTGAAATGTTAATTGAATTCTTATCTGCAAACCCAATATTTGCATTGTTGAACCATGTCAGGGAAATATAAAATGCATAGGTTTGATGAAATGATAAAGGATATGTGCTTAACTAAATCACTAAAATAAAACAGCTGCATTTGTTCTGGGTGTAAGTTCTAGGCTGACATACAAGCACTAAATAATATTAATATATAGAAATAACATTATGCTTAAGTTTATGGTTCCATTTATTATTTGGGTAGTTTTGTCAACAAGCAAAGGCTTAGTTACTGAATTTTTAAAATTATAGCACTATGTCATTATACTTATACCTCAAACTAAGCCATTGAATCATTTTAATTGGATTTATGTTAGGTTAAATTTTCACCAGCTTCCAAGAGTTTATTCCTATAAAACAATTATTGTTTATAATTTACATATTTTAATATATTCTTTTATAATTTTTGTATTTCAGGAAAGAATCTTTTGTCTATTATAAAAAACAACCCAGATAAAAATCACACTTTAAATAGAAGGAAAGTGGATGGCATAATTTCCAAGAGCACTAGTTAGTGATGGTAGTGTGTTATATCTGTTCAAAACGGATGCACAATCATCTACACTACAGTACATGATATAAACAATACCTGCTTGTTTGTAGACTTTCACACTCATATCCGTGTCAGAAACCCTACATATGAAATGCATTAGGTCAAGGAATTTTTGTCTATTATACAACGAAATGTTATGATGTAAAATAGTTCTGTCCAAGCTACTCCTATCATTGTGTGCATTTTTTATTGTAAATTTTCAACCTTAGATGTTTAAAGAAAAAGTGAAACATAACACTATTGCTTCTCTTCAAAGCACTACCATGATGACTATGAATATAATTTTATACATGTAAAATTTTAGTTATATGATGTAAATTATAGAAGGAAAGATTTTACTACAGTATATTTAAGAGTTTTCATATAAAACATTACTTTTCATATTGATTCAGGTGGAGAAATGATTCTCCTCAGAAATTAATATCATGCTAGGTGAACTTTTTTTTTTTGGAGACAGGGTCTCACTTTGTAGTTCAGGCTGGCCCTGAGCTCACTATGTAGCCTAGGCAAACCTCAAACTCAGCAATCCTCCTGTCTCTGCCTCCCAGTTGCTGGTATTACAGGCGTGAGCCACCATGCCCGGCACTGTGGTATGTGGTATTGATTGCTGGTGGGTGTGAGTCACCACGCCCAGCATTGTATGTGGTTACCAGTATCAAACTCAGGACCTTGCGAGGCAGGTGCCAGAACCACTGAGCTAAATCTCTGGCCCCTAGGCGAACTTTTTAAAATAATATACCATCTTGTCATAGGGAATGGGCATGCTCATGTAAATGGCCATGGAAGAGAGTGGATGGCTGAGAATGCTAGAATTCATCGCCTTAGAATATAATTGTACTTGAAATTTTAACACTTAAAATCACTGTGTATCGCAATGATGTTTCCATGAGGCGACTGCGGCCAACAGGCCTTCTCCAATAACTAACGTGCTAGCTGGGCAATACTGAACCAGGATTGAACTTAAGTCATTGAACTCATGATTCACCTGGGGAAGCATTTTGTTTCAATGCAAGTGAATTATGTCCTTGAAGAGAGAGAAAAAAGGAATCATCAAAGAGACAGATAGAGATTAACTTATTTTAAATACCCACAGAACCAAAGCCAGTGCTATTCTCGTTTCTCTTACACGTGCTCACCCACAGGTTGCAAGTGAAGCTATGACACAGTAACAGAGCATGTGCAATCACCCTGAGTGCTTCAAATGGCCCCATAAGATTATATGATTTTCTTACATGCTAGACACGAATTCACAAAATTCACCATCAGTTAAGTAATGAGCAACAAAACTTTGTCTTCTCCAGAGGCTGATTTACTAGTGTAGAGATTAAAAAAAAAAATCCCAACGCAAAGTCCCTTTCCAACAACAAAAGGCCACCGCGTTTGCTTTCTTGCTATTTGCCCATAGATCACCACCATACTGACTCGGGTTATGTATTTTCAACTGTCACAGCAGTTTGGATGAGGAAAGAGGTATCCAGTGGATCTGGTCCCCCTCCAAGGACACGACTGGGGTCAACTGGAGCCTGAAAATGAAGCTCAGTAGCTTAACAGAAGGTTCAGTTTAACAAGAGATCAAAGAGATAATATTTGTCTGGAAGAAAGTATCGAAGGTGACAAAGGCTGTGTGCACAGCCTACCCTGCCCAAGGTCACCTCCTCACTTCTGTTTGCTGACTCTGACTGATTTTAAGATGTCTAGTTAAACAGCACATGGACCAAAATGACTTTCCTTCCTCTCTGACAAGGTTTAGTGGCTCGATACACAGCTTAGTACTCATCATTCCTTCAAATAATTCAGTGTTACTTCTGGGTCTGTGTTTTTCTAATTTCACCCTAAATCTCCAGCACCGTGCCTATGATGTGCACTCAAAAATATGTGTCAGACCGGGCGTGGTGGCTCACATCTGTAATCCCAGCACTCGGGAGGCAGAGGCAGGAGGATTGCTGAGTTCGAGGCTTGCCTGGACTACACAGTGAACTCAGAGCCAGCCTGAACTACAAAGCGAGACCCTGTTTCAAAAAGGAAAAAATAAATATGTGTCAGGAAAATGAGTAACTGAGATGAGTATTACCCATTACCGCACAGAAAGGGAATCCAAGATGAACAGGTGAAACTTAGAGAATCTGTACTGGGTCATCACTCCATAAAATTGTTCTCCCTGTCATTTGAAGTCATAGCCCTCAGTTTATCATCAAAAATACGGTTACCTCAGTGATACCCTGAGCTACCAAAAAATGCCAAACTGTACATTGCATAATCTTCATCACTACAGATATATTTTACCAATCACACAATATCACACTCTTGTTTACATGCAGAAATTCCAAGTGTATCGATAGTCACAAATTATTTTTAAGAAGCTAATGGTTGACATGAGGGCCAACACTACATACTTGAGTAGGACATCATGATTGAGTGTTAAGATCATAATTACCTCATACAGTAGACTGACCTAACACTTAAAAACAATAGCAAAGCAATTAGGGCCATTCTGAGAGTCTAAATCACATACTGTACTTATCTTGGTGACACTCATCCACAGAACATTTCCTGGTGATAGTCTGTCCTTATATTACTGCACAGTGGATGCCACTAGCACTTTGTCATATAAATTCACTTTGAACATTAACAGGAATCAGAAATAGTGTGTTTCTATCAACATATTATCTCATATTACATACTTTGTTCAAGAGCCAATGATAATAAAATTCTCAACCATATTTGGCCTTCAGACATTGTCTTGTCACTATATTAGGGATTTTATTTTCAGTAACTCAGAATTAGCTCTCCCAAGTTTGTTTGTTTTTCTTCTCATTCTTTATTTGAACAGCAAAGAGGGTACTAGATGGTTTTAAACCTTCTCTGGTGTTATCCATAGGAAGGCAATCAGAATATTTTGTGAAGAAAACCCAATTCAACACACACACACACACACACACACACACACACACAAAATTCTTGAGCATTTGAGTGGCACATTGTGGAGATTAAGCTAAACGAGAAAAGTTCCAAACTGTCAAATTTACTCCTCTAATGAGTCTTTGCTGTCATACAAGTAGCATATATTTCCAAACTAAGCACAACATTGGAAATTTACCTTTCCTCAGCAAAGTGAAGTCTTGGTGAGAAAGTAATTACTAAGTATGAGTGAAGAAAGGAAACAATGGACTGAAGCCTGAGCAGATCATTATAGTTATTACCAGAGGGTTTCAGAGGCAGGGAAAGAAAGAAATGGTGTGTTCGTATTTGATGTTGGAATATTACACCGCCATTAGTTGCTACATAAGCTCTGAAATGTCTGACATGTAATTTAACTAGCCAGATGATATGCTATTTCCTCTAGCTTGTTAGAACAATTATCTTTGAAATAGAAAAAAATTAAAAAGCAAACAAAACCCCAAGATAATGTATGGTTACAATTTGAGAAACATACAGAAAATAGTTGAAAACAACACTTCATTTGGAACACTAATGAAGCATCTCCAATATGTTTAGAGTAGATGTAAGCTGCTTCCTATTGATTTTTAAAATTTACATAAAATTTGTTAGATATTAGTCATTGCTACTGACCCAGAAGAAGTTGAAAAACATTTATATATTTGGGGAAATTTAAGTTTAAAATAGTTCCACTGAGTAAGTTCAAAGAATTTGCAGTGTAACATACAAAGTCCACAATATGGGTGGTCCTTGCTAGATCTTTTCTAAACACTCAGGGGGCAAACTTGTTTAGATCAGAAATACTTTGGTATAGGCATTCTCATTACAAAATAGGGTCAGCCACCCCAGCCAGTGGACTTCATAATTATCACTTCAATTTTCTCTGTACCCAGTTTCTGATTTCAGAGATCCCAGATTAATCCTATGTTTTGAAAATTCCAATTAGGATAAACAATGACTATAAGCTGCTTGAGGATGTGTAGTACATTCCTTAAAATTTTACTACTAATTATTAGTTGTGCAGGACTAATGGATTTCAGTAGAGAAGATTCAGACACATACATGACATACTTAGATCACCCCTCCCTGCCACCGTCTTCCTTCTCCCTTCCTCTTCTTTAATAAATCCTCTTGTCCTATTGTTTTATTTTTCTTCTTTCATATTCCACAGGGAAGACAAAACATTGCACGTCTTTGCATCCCCGTTATTGCTGGATTCTCAGCAAATGATTTTCTCACCCAGTGGCCAAATGCAGGAAACAGTGAACTTCTTTATTACAAAATACTTTTTTTTTTTTTTGTAGAAAATTTTCCTCTGTGTTACTTAGACTTGTCATCCCTTTTGATTGTAAGTCTATCCAAAGTCAATGAGATGAAATCTAAAGTTTCTTCTTAATTTCTCATCTGACATGGTTTTCAGGCCCATCTCTTGCAAATTGTTGAAATATAGTAACATATAGTGAGAAAAATATGTGTATTGAGTATGTACATTACACAGTAAGTATTTAATTGGTATTAGAAAATACTAATATTGTATATGTATTGATCCAACTAATTCAACTGTCAGCTGTCTATAATTACCTTCAAATAATTACCTGTGATAAGAGTTATTTAGAATAAAAGATACAGACCAAAAAGATTTTCAAAAGAAGAAACAGACAATACCACAAAATTTTCTTTTAAGTGAACTAAAATAAAGTAGTATAAGTGAATGAAATTAGCATATATATTAAAATATTTTGGAAACAACACAATAGGAAATTTGGGGAAAGCAGCTGTCAGTATTTCCTTTGGAATTGCGTTCTTATAATTTTATTGTTTCTATTAAATAGTCACTTAAAATGATTCACTAAGAAGATTCTCTATTATGTTAAACTTTAGTTTTATTTTTTTTTTCCATTTTGCATCTTTTAAATGTATTTATGTTGTACTTTAATATCTATAAATTAACTGAAACATAAAAAGAAAACATTCCTTTTCATCTTCAATGATATCCAGTATAGGGCAAAAATAGAGTTTGGGCAGCTTATATGTAAAATGCTGAATTTCTTCTTAGAAATATGAGATTGATTACAGTGAAAATATGTCCTGGACTATTTTATTGTAGCATGAAGTATGAAACTACTAAAAAATTAATGTATTTGTTTCTTAGCGCATTACTTTCACTAGTGTAGAAATGGTTATTTTTACATCATTTAAACTTTACAAACTATTTATAGACTAGCACGTCATTTTATCTATTCATTATTGAATGGCTTGTTAAAGCAAAAAAGACAATATTTTGACAGAGTTTTTATATAAAATACATTTTTAAAAGTTTTCAAAAAACTGGTGAACAAAAAATTCTCGACCGAATCATCTGGTGATTAAAATAAAGGAAACTAAGTTGTCAATTTCAGATTACATTATCTACAAATTAATAATTTTTTTGGTTCTTTCATTTTGAGTCCTTTGGCTAAGGATCAGTGAAGTTTAACATTTCAAAAAGCAATGTTGTTTAAACATAGGAAAAGTCTTAAAATAAAATAAGTCTTGCATATGTATATGTACTTTGAGAGAAAAGCTGCAGGCACAATTTTCTTAATGAGCTATGACTGTTTGAAACTGTCTGTGCACTATGCTAATTCAAATTTCCTGATAGGAATTGTTTTAATATTCTTCCAAGTCCTAAAGTTTGACCAGTACTCGTGCCAGGATAAACAATGAGCTCTATTTATTTAGCCAGATTTTGAACAGTCTTTTAAACAAGTGTCCCTTTGAATTCTATAATATATGGTATTGGGAAAATATGTCTATCATTAGATGCTTTTATGTAGAATTTTTTCTTTGTGGAGAAGAGATTATGTTTAATTGGGTTTTTGATCATGCCTGTCATAACACTTGAAAGAAATTTCTTCCATTACTGAATTTGTTCTACATGGTCCATGGTTGCATTTTTCCTTCTAAAACTGTTGACTGGTTATTCATTAATATTTTATATTTTAGAGGACTCCATAGTCTTATTATAAGTATCTTTGATGACAGATTTTTTTGTTCCCAAGTGCAAATGAGCATTTTTTGAAACAGAAGCAAAATCTTAATATGTCTCCTGAAAAGAGGTAGCCATGGGTGAAAAGTGATTTTCTACTGTTCTTTTTCCTCCTTCAAGTTTTTCTTTTTTGAAATTCGGGACAAAACCTTCCACTTGAATCTAATGCCTCAATTCCTTTCCAGATCTACAAATTTTTCTGATAACTAAGGGCTGAAAAGTTCAAATATCCATGATCTCTGGGCATAAAATGACCTACTGCAAACATATTATTCATTTGAAACATGTTTTATTTTTAAAAGACATATACATTTTAAAAACTTAGTCTGTAATATCTCTGTTTCAATACATGAAATAATGTGAATCGCTTAAAAATAATTCTGACACTTCAAAAACAAAAACAAAAAAATACCTGAAATTGGGTTAGCCTCCCTCAGCAAAACAATGAAGCATGGATACCTAAGCAAAGTCAGGTAAGTAGCCTGGAGAACAGTTGTAGATATGAAATCATAACAGGGCAACACGGTATGGCTTTTAAGCCTTTGTTCAAGGGACGGAGATTGATTCTAGGTCTCTAAGATAGGTAAGGCCTGGAGCTGAAAGTATCATTAGTGAGTGAAGACACATTAGTTACCAGAAAACTGGATGAGATGGAAACTGCTCAACATTTACAACACAATGAGCAAGACCAATTATGATACTCTTGACACCTGGTGAAGGAAGAGTGACCAATTAACTACTTTCTAAGACCTACATCATTTTAATCTCCCATTCTAGAATCTCATTTTAGGCATGTGAAGTAGGCAAAATAATTATACTTATGAGAAAACAAAACCTAAATAAATATAAAAGAAAAAAGTTTTCTCAGGCTAGCCTTTATCCTAAAATAGACAGTACTATTTTCCAGGTCCTTTGTACTAATGAAGTTACAACAAAAAGAAAAAAGAAAAAAAAAGAAAGCACTGATGCCAAGTGTTAGACTTCTCTCATGGTGCTACTGGATTCTGCTACCTAAAGAAAATCAGCTCCCAAACTATGGATATTATAAGCCTAGTAATGAAAATCCTTTGGAAAAAATGATGCCTGCTTATTAGTCATTCAATACTATGAGTTTGTCCACCTCATCATGAGGTCCTTATTTAGTAATGAAACGCTGATTAACACTGATTAACTGATAGATCACTGATTAAAATGATTCATTAAGGAAGCGACTTGCATCTTATTAATAAACAACCAAATTATCTTCATCTCACAAACTGTCATTAAATAGTTTAGTCTTAGAAGGAATTTATCATTACCAAATTGTCACACATTATTTCTCAATATCTCCATTTCAGAATAATATATTTTACTATACTTAAAAGTAGATTTTTCAAAGTAAAATTAGGGATTTTTTTCTGAGGTTAATGTTTTCCTTTTTGGAGTAAAGATGTCAAAATTATTGCATACTCTAACTTTTGCACTCAGCAAAGTGATAATATTTAATAGTCTCCAAGTTTTTTAAGCTGTGCCTGTGTTGGTTATTACTTTTTCCACTTATATTTCCAAAACATGAATGTTGATTGAGTTAATCACATATCTTTCAGTCTCTTTTTTCTATTAGAGACATCATCTACCTAACGCTTCATCTCTACATGAATGACCCTCAACCTTTTCCTCTACTGCAGCTTCCTTCTCAAATTTCAATTATGTTCCCTTTATAACTTATACGTGTCATTTCTGTATTATGGTTTGGATTTGAGACGTTCCCCAAAAGCCTCACCTATTGGCCTTAGGGGGTGTTGGATGATGGGGGAGATATGCTCACCAATGGACCAGTGCATGGATGAGCCCTTAGCTGCGTACACTGTTAGGAAGCAGGGAATAGCTGAGCAAGTAGGTCAAGGGTGGAAGCTGGAAGGGTTACCTCTTGTCTACTGACTGCCTGGTAGAAAGTGATGACTGTCCAGTAAAAGACACCAAGGAGTTTTAGACTGGGTCCTGAGTGTGATGCTGACTGTGCTCTGAACTTCCTCAGATCCACTGAACATCTTTAGACATGAGTTTCTTGATATCTAATACATGCATTGCAGGTGTTTTTACATTCTTCTACTCCAGTGAATTGCCATTTCATGATTAAGACAAAATAGTTATCTATTCCTCCAACATTTTTTTAACTTGACTTTCCAGATTCTGCCATTTACATGCTCAGTCTTCCATTCTCCTAGCTTTCCTATACTCATTTTAAACATTTCCTGGTATTTTGAGCTGTAAATTCTGTCAGATAGATCTAACTTAAAATTCATGTTTATATGGATCCTTGCATAATTCACCTCAACTCAACTCTTCCTTCTTATTTTCATTATGTCTTCTATTTCCTAGATTTATATCAATTTTATCACTTTTTTCATTTTTATCACTTTTCCCTGAAGTGATATCAAAAGAAACCTAACTGTCCTTTTTTCAGTATTTTTCCCATTTCTTAATTTAATTATTTTTCTGTTTCTTAATTCTTCCTTCTTTCATTTTCTTCAAAATAAAAGTAGATTTAAAGAAAATTCTTGAACATCAATTTAAAAATAAAGGTAAAGCAGAATCATCAAAAAGTGATCAATGGTGTGAGAAAGTACCTAGGCTTTTGTTAGTGTGACCTTTAAACTGATTTCTCAGCTTATTAAGAAAAAGTGTGGAAGATATTTTTGCAACAAACGACAATCTAGGTCGGAGGCTGTTTTCATTTAGGGCTTGAAATCCTTCACTCCAGGTTCTCCTTCACTTGAGTATTTGTGTCGAAAGTCGGCTGTGATTCTGATGGACTTTCCTCTGTATGTAATTTGTTTCTTTTTTTCTAACTGCTTTCAGTATTGGGTTTCTGGAATCTCAACTATTATATGTCTGAGCATGGACTTTTTTTTTTTAATCAAGAGTAGTGGGAATTCCCCAATGTTATGGGTTATTGTGAGATGTATATAAATTGTACCAATAAATAATTCATTTAAAAAAAGAGTAGTGGGACTCCTATGCCTCACTTATTTATATGTCAAGTCCTTTTTAAAAATTGGCCCTGTAGGGCCAGAGGGTTAGCTCAGTGGTTCCGGCGCCTGCCTTGCCTGGGTACATAGTGAGCTCAGCGCCAGCTTGAACTACAAAGCGAGACCCTGTCTAAAAAAAAAAAAAAAAAAAAAATTGCCCTGCAAAATTTAAAGACCTAATTCAAAAGTGGACATCTGAAATGAACAAAAGACGTAAAAGCAGCCAAGAAGCATATGGAGAAATGCTCAACATTCCTGGTTATGAGATGCAGATGAAAACAACACTGAGATTCTAGTAGAATCTTACTCTATAGCAGCAATAGAGGAATTTCACTCCACAAAGAATGGCTGCTGTTGTGAAACTAACCAGCAACAAGTGCTAGCTAGACTGTGGGGAGGAAGGAACCCTTCTCACCTGTTGGTGGGAATGAAGACGAGTGCATCTTCTGAGGAGTTCAGTGTGGAGATTCCTCAAAATACTAGCATTAGAGTTCCCATTTGACCCTGCTGTTTCCCATCATAAAACAGTGACATATGCACAACCAGGTTTATAGTGTCACAATCTATAATAGCAAAATCTTGGAAAGAGCCCCAAATCCCATCAAATGGTAAGTGGATAAAGAAGATGTAGTTTAAAAAAAATAAAATGAAGTACTATGCAGCCATAAAGAATGATAAACTTGAGTCATTCATAACTAAACAGATGCACATTGAAGCCATACTCATAACTGAGATAGGACACACATACATAAATAATCATTTCCCTGGGATGACAACCTGAAACTGTAAATGAGGACCAAAAGATATGAGATTGTGAAATGATATCAAAGGGGGAGGGTTATTGGGAAGGCAAGTCAGGGGAAGCTAAAGAAAGGGAAAGAAAAATTGAAGATAAGAAGAAAAATATGGAAGCAAACCTATGTATATAAGGAGAGAGGAGGTTACAGGAATGGAAAAAATATGAATCAAATATATATCATGTACAGATTCATATTCTTAATGATGAATGTGATCATAAATTCCACCTAAAATGTACCAATAAACTCAATAAATTAAAAGAAACATTTTGATAGCAGACACTTTTTCAAGACTCTCTGAATCCTGGAGTTGCATTTTTTAAATAGCACCTATCGTATTCAGCTAGAAACCGAGAAAGCTGATATAACCAAAGGAAATGCAAAGGCCTTTGACTTCACTATCATAAAAGATGGTGTCTTGATAAACAGGAAGGGGATCTCCCTTGCTTGCTTAAGAAAGTGATCTGCCTCACTGTTATGGGACCTTTCGAGAGTACCACCTGGCAGGGAAAAGAGGGCAGCCAGCTGGCCTCAGCAACTGAGAACAGGGCCTTTCTATGAGTAAGAATGCCAACGCTTTGTCCTGTGTTCCCAGCAGTGTCAGTTTTGCCAGCCATGCAAGGAACCTTGAAACCAATGCTTTTGCTACTTGGGACTCTGATAAAACTGAAGCCCAGTGAAACCCTGAAGAGAGGACTTTCTGTCTTCCCTGAATTCCTAACTTAGCAAACGTTTGAAAGAATAAGTGGCTGTCTTTTAAAGTCATTAATTATTTGCGAACTTATTAGGCACTATTTCAACCTTTAAATTTTTGTTTGTCCAAAGGTATTTTTAGTTATTAAAATCTAACCACAATATACCTTTCTATTTAGGTCATTGTCATATATTAGGTTGCTTTTAAGAAGATAACACCGCTCAAAATACATGTAATTGGTGTTCTTTCATTGTATTATTCTTGGCTATAGCAGAGGTTTAAAAAATGCCATACATATGTTATAAAAATGCAACTGATGGTGTGCAGTCTGTCATTAACCTTCATGATTGTAATGGTTTAAAATGATCATAAGCACACTCTGCAGTGCTCTACTTCTTCAATAAATTAGTACCAGAGGTTAAAGGAAAAATGAGGAACTAAAAGATGATGAGGGAGTATTCAATTTTTAATTAGGTAATAAGTTTCAAAGTAGGTGGCTAATAAAATTCACTAGTAGGTGTTCTTATCAATGAGTATGTCTGCAGGGAGTCTTCCACATCTTGGTCTGCCAATAAATGAAAAATGTTGAAAAATCTCCTTAAAAAGAAAATGGGGACTTTAGAAAAGATATTTATATAGGCTAATTTCAGGGATGAACACAGTAGGAACTAAAACATGAAGCTTTAGAACTAATTTGTTATTGGATCTTGAACCACATCTCCAATTTTAAGCAAAAAACCTACAAGTTACAGTTGATATAGAGGATTCTATTTCTGACATTCTTGGAAAGAAACAATGTAATATATAACTTTTTACTAAGAACTCAGACATACATGTCACTCTATAATACTTCTAAATGGCAGTGTATGCAACTATTTCACATACAGCACACACAGGACTAATATTTCTAAGTAGCAACACTTAATGTTATTCTACTATAATCAAAAGTGTCTTTTTCCTAATTTTTGGTGTAGACATATGCATTTTCAATATATTGATTCCAATATCTTATTAATGCGTCATAAAATCTCACACAAATCACAGACTTGTAAGTTTTCAATTAGGTGGTATAGCTCAAAATTTGATTGCTAAGAGTGATAATGAAGACAAGATATGTATCAATATTCATTTCTATCACATAGAAATTCACCCAAATGAAACTTGTAGAGGAAATTCTGTGTCATGTATCTACACCTGTATCTTGAAATGCAAAGAATTTAAATTGTATAGCTTGAGTAGCAAATATGCTATCTTATGACTTTCTCTAATGAATACTACATTTCTTCCTCATTGAACGCTGCTCAGGACTCTGTGCCTCTACCTAGCCAGTGCGCCCATCTCTGTAACTTGCATCTCTGAGAACCTGAGGTGTTTCCCTTGGGGAGATGCAGATACTTTCACAGTCACAACTGTTCAAAGACATTTCATTTTTCTTTATCTTTCTTTGAAAAACATTTCCTCAACTTTTAAAGAAAATTCAAGACATATTTTCAAAACCTTACCTGAATAGAAATTGCCAAAGCATACTTCTGTATAGATCCCTGTGTGACAGAATCTGCTTCATTGCTGGGGTACATTTGTTTATGTTTAATTCTAGAGCAAGAGTAGAAACTGCAGTTCTCCAGGGTATTCAAGACAATAGTGGAGAATTTAAAGAATGTATTTGTGTCTTATTACACACACACACACATGCACACGTGCACACACACACACACACTCACATAAAATGAGCAGACCAACACTCTCTTAAGTGGAATTTAATTTTCAGAAGAAATAACAATATAGAAAAGTAACAAGGATATAGAGATAAGAGTAGATGTAAACAGTAAATAATCAAAAGGGAGAAAAGAAATATTTCAAAAGAAACTTCAAAAGACTAATTAAAATCACCCAGATATAAGGAAACATCCCTTCAAGCAGAACCATGTAATGCATTAAGAACACAGACAGCAAGAGGAAGAAGACTAGATGTAATCTTAGTACAAGAGAAACAAGCCTCAGTACAAAGAAGGAAATTGATTTCACATCAAGGGAGAGACTGAGGCTTTTTTTCTGGTCTGTAAAGAAAAAAATATAGAGGGAGATTTTAATTTAGGACACTGATGTTATTTTTGGAAATGTTTAAGATCAAGTTTGAAGATGACTGACCAAGGAAACATACCGATAGAAAATTCGATTTTAGTTGTATAAAACCACCCCTAAAAGAAATATGGAAGAGAAAAATGATCTTAATCCTCATGCAGCATTCCAGAATATCAAAAGATGTTTCCATTTGTGCAGAATTTTTATTTGTATCTTCAGAATAAAAGTTGACTCAACGTTGAGTCAGAAATGATCCATGAGGCAAATATCTAGGTTCAGTCTGTAAGAACTGCAGGATGGGGGCCGGAGATTTAGCTCAGTGGTTCCGGGTCCTGCCTCGCAAGTGCAAAGTCCTGAGTTCAATCCCTAGTAACCACGTACAAGGCTGGACGTGGTGACTCATGCCCACCAGCAATCAATACTACATAGCACAGTGCCGGGAGTGGTGGCTCACGCCTGTCATCCCAGCACTAGGGAGGCAGAGACAGGAGGATTGCTGAGTTCAAGGGTTGCCTGGGCTACATAGTGAGCTCAGGGCCAGCCTGAACTACAAAGCGAGACCCTGTCTCAAAAAAAAAAAAAAAAAAAGACCCGCAGGATGCTTATATTTAAATTTTAATAGTTCTAAATATATCACACACATAAACACACATATACACATGCATACATACACAAAAATCACAAATAAAAAATGCAATGTAATTAGGAAGCCCACAAATAAGAAATCATAGGATTATAAAGTACTACTTTTCTGATTGATGCTGCTAAAATTAGCTAAAATTTATTTCTTAAAATCTAAGAAATCTACATATATCAAGAAGATATAGTATACATGCACATTTTAGGATGGAAAGAAACCAAAGAAGAAGAAATCATTAAAAATGGGGGCTTAGCTCCCTTTTAAAGATGTCTCAGTGGCAGGATAGATTTTAAAAGATATAAAGGAAGGAAGTACTCAAGGGAAGGAGTAAAAACCAAAGGCTTTGAAGAAAAAAGTAGCTATCTCCATTTGTCAAAGTGTTCAGTGGACCATGTAGTTGGCGAAAAAATAATCAAAGGTGAAGTGGAACAGAAACAGCAAAAATGAACGTGCAAAAGGAAGACATTTATAATGTCAGGGTTGAGAGGAGGAAAGAAAAAAGTCAGCTAAAAATACTCACTAGACTGACAATGTCCATTCATTTAACACATGTTTATTGAGTCTATGTGTCAAATACTATGGTATAAAGAGGTTTTGTTTTTGTTTTTGTTTTTTTTCCTTTTGAGACAGGGTCTTGCTTTGTAGTTCAGGCTGTTTCTGAGCTCACTATGTAGCCCAGGCAAGCCTCAAACTCAGCAATCCTCCTGCCTCTGCCTCCCGAGTGCTGGGATTACAGGTGTGAGCCACCATGCCCAGCGCTGTGGTATGTGGCATTGATTGCTGGTGGGCGTGAGTCTCCACACCCAGCATTGTAGGTGGTTACCTGGGATCGAACTCAGGACCTTGCGCTTGCAAGGCAGGCACCGGAACCACTGAGCTAAATCCTCTGGCCCGAAGTTACAATTCTTAAATAGTTCTTTGGCGTTACCACAAAAAAACAAAACTATAATGCATTATTTACCCTCATTATTCTTCATCAGAGTAAACCAGATCACTTTAGAATGTTTCAATAGCTTTCCCTAGATCATCTCACTGATGATAATTTACTAAGAATTCAAGAAAAGCTTCATATCATGCCTTGACAAAAAAGAAAAACATGTGGCTGGGTGTGGTGGCTCACGCCTGTAATCCCAGCCCTCAGGAGGCAGAAACAGGAGGGTTGCTGAGTTCGAGGCTTGCCTGGGCTACACAGTGAGTTCAGAGCCAGCCTGAAGTACAAAGCGAGACCATGTCTCAAAAAACAAACAAACAAACAAACAAAACAAAACAAAACAAAAAAACCCACAAAAAACATGTGCTCTCATTTTAGACTCAAGATATTTAATCCTAAAATGGTTAAATGAACACTTATACAAGTACTGGACTGTAGCACATACTGAATAAGTAAGTGTTAACTGGTATTATATTATTTTGTGCTCAGAAAAATAAGAGACACCCACTGTTGTACTCACCATTGCAAAGTTGGAGGGCAAGAGATAAAGTTATATATAGGAATTTATTAAGAAGTAAAAAGCTAATAGTAACAGAGTCAAGATTCAAAATCTGGGTCTATCTTCAAATCTTGAACATTAGCATTTGAGTATAATTGTCTTTTAATGTTGCCTATGCAAAAAGTTGGCTATGAAGGCACAAAGTAACTATTAAATAAATATTAGCTATTACTACTATTACTATAAGGTCCTCCTGAATCACTTATGATATTGCTTCCCAGTCTGTGAGCTTGTCATTTTAGAAAACAGAATAGTGCAAGTCACGGACATTTTTCACTAGCAGGTCTATTTCTGCCTGCAAGCCTCTGTGCCTGCAGTGGCAGTCCTTGCCACACTGACTCACCCCCTGTGCCTTCTCCCAAGCGGGCATAAGGCTTATCATCCACTGTTTTCTCATCTGTTTAACTTTGCTGTCTCCCCAGGACTATCAGTTCTGTTCTTCTTTGTATCCACATACAGTAGCGCTTAGTAAACATTTCTTGAAGGAATAAAGTGGCTAGGATATTCCCTTATGCACAGAATGTTCCCTATAAATATTAGCTCACTGCTTTGCTTACTGCCATGTGAGTTTAATTAGGAAATCTGCATTTCAAGTGAATAACAGTATTTTTCTATAGTTTCTTTTCTGAGCTCCATTTGATGTGTCAAATAACAAGGACTACACTCACACGTGACTCAGTTAAAATGAGGCCATCTTCTCAGTTTATTATCCATTCAACCTCTTTTTTCCTGAAAGTTATTAAAATAATTTGCAAAATGTGTAATAGGAGGCCAGGCTGGAATCAATTGTCTAAAAAATGATGAGTCACATATTTATTTAAAATCATTCATACAAAACAATAATTCAATCAACCTAAGTTAAATTGATACAGCACTTTAAGATAGATAAAGACTTTTGATTTGTGCTGTATTTTGTCCTTCTTCACTTCCTTCTTTTCCTTCCTTCCAGGGAATTTATTCTATGAATGAATGATCTTTTTTCTATGAAGTGTTTCAAGTTAATCAAATGACAGCTACTGACCTCTCAATTCCTCCATATTTTGAAAAAATGAACAAAATTATTACTAGAATCTCTTGCTTATCAAGTAGGGGACAAATTATCTAAAGATTGCTGATTTTACTATTGAGTTAGTTATATCTTTCAGTGTATTATTATCAAAACTGTTTTTAGTACAATAATTACTATCCATATTTCTTTTCCATTTATGTATAGTAGTGAGATAAAAAAAGATCTCTAAATTTGAAGTTTATTCTCCTGAGACAATAAAGAATACCTCCATTAGATAGGCGTTCATAAATCAAAGAAGTCCAAGTTTGGCTTCTCCACTGGCCTCATATAGGATTTGTTCTTCTCTTTCTTCCATGGGACATATAACTACATGGGGACTATGCCAAGGGGAACAATAAACAGTTTACTGTAAGAATTATTTGTTTTACTAGCAGGGCACATCATTCCAGAGAAACAATAAGAAACAATCCTGAAGGTAGCATCTGCTAGGGTGCTGTTTTAAGGGCCCAACAATCCCCACAAAGTAGATTTGCAAGGCAGTTAAAGTACTCTTTATGCATAGTAACCGCTGCCTTTAATATATTTGCATTGGAGTACTGAAAAATATTTATAAATAACAAATGAGGTAGTCATTTCCATTTTACAAATGAAGAATGTTTCACTGGGAAAGAATGATTAGTTTTATCAAAATTGATTAGTTAGCCAGAATAGAAAACTTGTAAAAATACTCTCATGGATGTCTAGTGAGTCGAATAGTATTACTTAAAAAAATAAAAAAGTCAGCACCAGAACTGCCACACACGATTTAGTCTGGATATATTTTATATTGTTACTTATTTTTAATAAAGCTGTAATAAATTTTAATGAACATTATTTCCTATAGGATCGAAAGTAACTTAATATACAATCAGAATGTGATATATATATAAATGAATGACATGGATTGTCCAGATATAAAAAAAATCTCAATAAAAATAACCTATCTGTAGCTTTATCCAAAATTTCAAAGTATTTGATATATTACCATCATATGAGATATGTTTGTAGGAATTTTCCTTGTAGTTAGAAATCCTGTGAAAGGTAAATAATCATTATTTAACTTATAAAGCTAAGTGGAGAACTATTATTCCCAAAGTATAAACTTTAAGTATTCCTAAATTTAGAATAAATTTTACTTTGAGCATATGACTTTAAGGTCTTTCCTGAGTAGTTTATAATCAAAATTATTAATATCACATGTGAAAATTAAAGTTTCTACAAAATTAAAGTTTCTATAAAATTTATATAAGATGAAATATGTTCTATCAATGGTCTACAATATTTTCAATGTTTTTCTTTATTTGCTTGAACCATGAGAGAATTCAATTTGACAAGATTTACAAGCTGACTAATAAAAGGTGAATTAAAAGATTTTACACAAAACTCTAATTAAAAAATATCACATAGCAGTATGACTGACAAGACTAAAACAAGAAGCAACTGACTTATACAGGGGGGAAAAAGGGTGAGTGAGATCCAATATGTTTATTGAAAATCTTTGCACTATTGAGGCTAAATTCATTAGAGAATGAGATATCATGCATGGATGCTACATATACTACCTGTAATGAAAGAAGACAAATACTATATACTACATATGGTCTCCATTTACATAAAACCAAAGAGAAAACATAAGTTTCCTTATAGCATTAGAAGCCATCCTACTGAGCACCTGTGGAGAGCAGGAGCTGGGAGGGACCGGATGTGTGCCTGAAGGATAAAGCCGTGTTCTGCCTCCTGACCTGTTCACGTGCACCCGATACAGTTTAAGGATCCTTTTGTTGTTGTTTTAAAATCTTACCTCAGCCCACACACCATCGCATTCCAGGAAAGCCTTTCCAGGCCAAAGAGAAGATCTGAATCATGGGAAGACAGAATCAGAAAGAGGAAGCTAAGTGGAAATACATTAAAAGGCTCTATACAAGGGAGATTAAAAGTAAAGGTGGACAGTGTTAGCAAGCTTTTCTCCGAAATCAGATGGGGGAAGGACGTGCAAACTGAATGTTTAAAGTGGAAACAACACTGGCAGAACCAGCCACTATTTTTGTGTTAAGCTGTCTCTGCAACTTCTGTTTTCAGTGCTGGGGACTGAACGCAGGTGTGTTAGGCTAACCAGGTCCACTGTCACCGAGCTGGGCTCTCACCCCTATTTCTGTGAACTCTGTTAAGGGACAGACAAAACAGAATTAAAACTGTTAATAAAAAGAAAAGAGTGCTGCAATGAAAATTTGAGCAACCAGTAGACAGCAAGATCATGAAGATTCGCACTCATGATTTTACGCCTGCAAAATCCTCTCAGTACTCAGCCTCTGTCGTGTTTCTGACTTCAGGGACACTTCAGTTTCTCCACGCTCTGAAATTGTGGCACGTTTTTCAAAATGCGCGCAGCTGCTCTGTGTCTTCCTTTCCAATGGAGGAATGATCACGTGCCTAAAGCTGGCACTCTTCAGCTGCTGTTTAGAGAAAGTAGAGACTGAATCTTGGACCCTTAATGAAATATTAATACTGTAATAGCGATTTCTTTAGGTACTATTTTGATAGTTTTAAAAACTTTCTATGTGTTATGAATGCTTTAAATTTAAGAATATTTAAGCCGGAGCAAGTTAAAATTAAGTGCTTAGAACATTGTATATTTTTGTGGAATATGTTTTGAGTAGAAATGTTCACAAAGAAAATTGGTAAGTAGAAGGATAGGAGTTGGTTTTGGTCTCTGTTCAGAGAGTATTAAATTTATGTGAAAATTTTTGAATCTGCCTTAAAATGGAAAACTTAAAGTCAAAATTGTGTAACAATGTGCGTGCAGTATATCAATTTAACAATGTGAAACGTGAGTCTGAAGAGTGGAATGGCTTCAGCCTTTTTAATGGGAATGGAAAGTGATACAACCACTATGGAAATTAGTATGAAGTGTCCTCAGAAAACTCAAACCAGAAATTCCATTTGATTCAACTATTCCCATTAACAGTTAAAGACATCATATTACAGCGACACATACATAGTCATACTTATTGCAGTGTGATTCATAATAATGAAATCTTGGAAGCAGCTTTATGTCCATCAACAGATGAATGGATAAAGAAAAAGTGACATTTACATACAATGGAGTACTACTGTAACTTTTAAAAGATAAGCCTGAGTCATATGTAGGATAATTAATATTTCTTGAGCCTTTAATGTTAACTGAAATAAATCAGACACAAAAAATTATCACATGACTAATCTTTTCTGAGAAAACCAAATCATACAAAAAGTGCAAAGTGAAAGATAGCATATAGGAAGATCTTGCCTTTTTTTTTTTTGAGACAGGATCTCTCTTTGTAGTTCAGGCTGGCCCTAAGCTCAGGCAAAGCTCGAACTCAGCAATCCTCCTGTCTTTGCCTCCTGAGTGCTGGGATTAGAGGCGTGAGCCAGCATGCCCAGCACTGTGGTATGTGGTATTGATGGCTGTTGGGTGTGAGTCACCACACCCAGCATTTTATGTGGTTACCGGGGATTGAACTCAGGACCTGGCACTTGCAACACAGGCAGCAGAACCACTGAGCTAAATCTCCAGGAAGATCTTTCTTAAATGAGAAGAAGAAAAAGAGATGGAGGATGGGAGGAGGGAAGGGAAGGCAAAGGATTAAAAAAGAAATTACAACGTGTTATATACCTGCACCAACTTCCCACAGGAATGTAAACATTATGGACTGCAATCTTGTTTGAATTAAAAAAATATATATATAAACATGAGAGTTAGCCATGGTGGCACATGTCTGTAGTCCCAGGTACTGAGGAGGCTGAAACAGGATGATTACTCAAGTCTTGGAATTCAAAGCCAGCCTGGACTATAGAAAGATCCCTATCTAAAAAACAAAACAAACAAACAAACAAAACCTATGACCATATTGGGGAATTTGAAATCTTCAATTTCTATTTATTTATTTATTTTTTTGAGACAGGGTTTCACTTTGTAGTTCAGGCTGGCCTGAGGTCACTATGGAGCCCAGGCAAGCCTCGAACTCAGCAATCCTCCTGTCTCTGCCTCCTGAGTGCTGGGATTACAGGCATGAGCCACCACGCCCAGCACTTACATGTGTTTTATTTGAAAACAAAACTTTAAGTCAACCAATATATTCGATAATTTTTCAAAGCTTTTTTTGGTTGGAAAACTTATTTATCATCAAATATCTATATTTTTCCTTTAGTAGAATAACATGGTCTTCTTATTCCAAATACTTGAATTATATTTTAGATAAACTGGAATACTTATGTGATAGATACTTTCTAACAGAGCAGTTTTTAGAATTTATATACAACATTGTTTTCAAATATTTCCATTCTTGAAGAAGAATTTTTTTTTTTTTTTTGAGACAGGGTTTCACTTTGTAGTTCAGGATGGACCTGAGCTCACAATGTAGGCCAGGGAAGCCTCAAACTCAGCAATCCTCCTGCCTCTGCCTCCTGAGTGCTGGGATTATAGGCATGTGCCACTACACCCAGCACTGTGGTATGTGGTACTGATTGCTGGTGGGTGTCAGTCACCACACCTGGTATTATTGTATGTGGTTACTGGGGATCAAACCAGGGACCTTGCTCTTGCTAGGCAGGCACCAGAACCACTGAGCTAAATCTGCAGCCCAGAAGAATTACTTTTAATGATAAACAAAAAGAAGTCCATAGGGTGATAAAACAATAACCAAATACATTTTCCATATTCAGATATAGGTGAGAGGTATTATTATCTACTGATGCAAAGCAAGTTTTCCTAAACTTAGATGCTTTGCACGGATACTATTTTGTACCTTTTCTGAAGATTGGAGCTGGGAGCAGTTTAGCTGGGCTGCTTTGGCTTAGGGTCTCTTTAGAGACTGTAGTGCACTTAGACCAGGCCTCTGTCCTTAGCGGGAGACTGCCCGGGACCCTGTAGCAGTGTGGGACCTTGCCACAGAGCAGCACGCTGGACCGGAACTGACTCCCGAGGAGTCATGGATGGCAAAGGTCAGGGCATTGAGCACGACACTGGGCAGCAATAGCTCATAAAGCTTGATTTCAGAAGTGACCTGGCCTTTTTTTTGAATTCTTTATTGGTGCATTTTATGTACAGTTCACAATTATACTCAACACTGGGGAATCTGTACCAGTATATGACACGTTAATTCTCATTTATACCCATATCCCTACCCACCCACAACCCTTCACACCTTCTATACATGCTATTTCTTTTTCTTTACAAATCATATTTATTCTCTCTCCTCATTATGCTCCCCCACCACATTCCCTTTGAATATTTCCTATTTTACAAAATCTATCATACATTCTAAAACTCATTTACATCTACAGGTTCTCATACCAGAGAAAAGATACGGTATTTACATATCTGTGATCTATTTATTTCACTTATTAGTGTGTCCTCCAGGTATATCCATTTGCACATAAATGAATGAAACTTGTCGTTCTTTATGGCAGAGTAATACTCCATTTTATAAAAAATCCACATCTTCTTTATCCAGTCTCCAGTTGATGGACATCTGGGTTGTTTCCAAGATTGGTCTATCACAAGCTGAGCTGCTATGAACATCGATGCACATATGACTTTACAATATGATTCTTTTAATTTCCTTGGGTATATTCCTAGCAGGGGAGCAGCAGGGTCAAATGGGACTCTCATCCTAGTTTCCTGAGCAGTCTACACTGGCCTTTCTTGTTCTTCCACCTTCTAGTATCACACAGACTAACCCTGTTACAGCGTGGAGGGGATGGCACAAGGCTGAGAGAAACGGAGAAAGGACTGGGACAATCCTGGGGACCCACTACTGCAACAGACACCAAGATACTGTGGCTGTCTGTTCCCTTATTGTGCATGCTCACTAATAGGTTGCCTATTCTATACTACATGTAATTATTCTTTCTTGTAATTCACCCTCAAGTTAATCAAACTTGCAAGGTATATTTCTAGAAAGCTTCCCTTTTCCCCACAGAAATAATCCAGAAGATTATAATGATGATAATAGAACTAAAGATTTGCTGGCCTTCTCTTGCATTGTAACTCAAATACTCCTACAAAAACTCTGGTTCTCAGGAGCCCTGCTGATCATTTTTATTTAATTAAAGAGGAAACGAGAGATGTTTACATAACTTGCCCAAGGCCACACAAGTAGTAAATGGTAGGGCTAGAAGAAAATTATTCATCGCATAGGTCCATCCTTTCTAACCATGTTATATATTTTCATCTGTCTTTTACATCTATAGTTATGACATACTTAGTTTCACTTTAGCAATGCTTTCTAGGTATTGCTTTTACTATTTTGTTATTTTTTAAAGTGACATGTTTAATTTGAGAAATACAAACACACTTTTCAGCTTAAAATATAATACATAGACTTCTCAGGTTGAAAAACCATCATATTTATGTTATATCTTCATGAAGAAATGTTTGTGTTAAGGTTGGTATATCTTTGTGATACATCTGGAGTATTTCACATATATATTGCATTTTAATATGTATGATATGCATAATTCATATATATTGCATGTCGCTATATATGATATACATATAATTCATATATATATATTGCATATCAATCATTTTTACTTCCCTTTCCACTCATTTGATTCCTTCCTCCTTAGATTTCCAACACATTTCTTAAGTCTATTTCCTTGTTTTCATCTTATTTTCTACCATCTTTACTTATTGGTATCCTTGAATAGTCTTTTATATGTGTATATATATTTATATATCACATTATGTATACTTATAAATATAAATATCAAATATATAATTTCCTTTATATTTTTAAATTTTCTTTTATCTATAACTTTAAATTGTTTATATTTTGAGTTTCTCTTACAAGAGAAACCAGGCAATATTTCTCCTTTTGTATCTGATTTATTTTCCTTAGCATTATGGTCTCAAGATCACTCAAATTTGTCCTTTTACTTCTTTTTTCTTTTTTGGTTTGTTTTTGAGACTGGTCTGTGTAGTTCAGGCTGTCTTTGACTCACTATGTAGTCCAGACTAGCCCCAAACTCATGGCAAACCTCCTGGCTTAGCTTCCAGAGTGCTGGGAATACAGAAATATGCCACCATGTGCAGCCTAAATTCTTCTTCTTTACCCTTGAGTAGTACTTCATTAGGTACATATGTAACTTTTTCTTTGTCTATTCATTTATTGATGGGATATCCATCACTTAAGATTTTTTCAAATACGACAGTATATTTGAAAATTTGATTATATTTGTTACATATTTACAATGATGATATGGACTTCTCTGTTCTTATTTAGAAGGATATCTTTTATTTACTTTACTCTTTTGTTATAGTTCATATCTATATCCTCCCTCCCCAAGCCTCATGTGCTCATGGGGAGGGCTGGGGAGGGAATGGGCTTATCCCTCTCTGCTCCTCCCTTGACTGGTCCTCAGCATATTATTGACTGTCTCTGCCAGGCTGTCTACCTCACAATCCTGTCTTGGCACCATCTAAGGATAGACACATCCACAATCTGTGAACCACAATAAACCTTTCCTCCCTCAAGTTGCCTGTGTTGTGTACTGTGTCTCAGTGGTGAGAAAGTAACTAAGACATCCTTACAGTTTCCTCTGATAACATAATGCTGTGAAAACTATGCTTTGGTCATCCATGGTTATTATGTATTTTTTTTCCTGTCATGAATTCAGGCTTACAGTAGAGAAAGTTTGTAATCAACCATGCCTCATCACACAAGCACTGTTTAGTTTAAAATGGTTACATGAACATTGCATTTGATTTCTGCTAGTTTACAAATAGTAATTCATCATTATACCTACATAGCTCAGGTCTAGGCATATAAACATCAGCATAAATTCTCCTTTATAAATTCACCATTACAAATTTGATTTTGGTTTAAATATGAAGAAATAACTAAGCATTTTGGTCTAAGAGAAAAGACTACAACAGAGAGTTTTTCTAAACACAAAATATCTGACTAAGGTCCTGAGCCTCTTTACTGTTCAACAATGGTGCCATCAGATCTTGGTGTCCCAGGCACAGTAGGTATATTAGGATTAAATTTAGAAGCAATGCTGAAAAGATAGTTAAGACTTCAGTTTATGATGACTGTTAGAATTATCTTCAAATATTAAGAATGAATATGGTACATTATCACTGGTGGGAAACCAATATTATTGCAGGAATTTTCAGAACTGCCTTATTCTGAAACATTAAGCCTTCTAAAAATGGGCTCTATACATGTTTCATCAATTTTTCTGACTCAGTAGCAAGTTCCCATAGTCACCCCTGCACCCCAAAGTGCGCTACAATTTTCCATTTCCTTTGCAAGCCATAGTTATTGGGAATAGCTCAAGGTTACAGAGGAAACTTACAGAAAATTATCTCTTTCCAACTCAGCTTCAATTTGGATCAAAAAGCAATGTTAACATTCATATTAAGTGGGAATTTTGATACAGCAATTCAAGGCCAATTCTGAATTCTAGTCAAACGTACACCAATAATTTTATAATCGTGGTTTCCATGTAGTTGCTAAAATAAAATTCATTCTTGATATGAACTATATTGGGTCATGAAAAATATAGAAGTATCAGTAGATTTTTGTATGGACAAATGAGGAGACATTTATTATTTAGGGAATGTTCTCAATTACCTTTTCAAACTATATATAGCTAGGAGACAGTTCTATAATTTAGGAACCTACAGTACAATCAAATGGTTCCTCGTGGAGTTGTTATTTTTTTCTTTTTTTTTTTTTTTTCGGTAAGCCCTTGACTTAATACATAACATTCCTTTTCCTTGACATTCTATTTCTTAAATCAAATTTACTGTCCTCTAAATTGGATGGAAAAATCAAGTTTCATTTTGTGTTATGCTCTTTGTCCTTTTTCACTTATAAACTCTACATTGATTTTAGTAAGGCACTCACCACAGCTTATGAACTCAGGCAGCCCTTTGGAAGAAAGAAAATGAGTTTGCTTGTGAACTCGTTTTCCCCAAGCAGTTCACAAACTAATTACTGCAACTGCGGAACAATAGCGAAGGAAAGAGAGCTGTGCAGAAGGTTGGGAAGGCAATCAGACAACATGCTTCCATCTACACAATACCTGGAGAGCTAGGATGCAGTCTCATCTTGTGCTGTACACAACCACCAACGACCAGTCATTAACTCCCTTAAGAACCCAGTGTAATTTGGAATTTCCAGTGTAGGCTGTTCTTCCATATAATGGCATCCTATCCCATTAAACTGTTATTTGTATTGTACTACTTGGAAAAATGAGGCTCTTTCTCTTTACAGTAAAGTAAAAAAGAAAAGAATAATGGAGTTTATAGACAATAGAAAGCCTGGGATACTCAAAACGAATAGCAAGCTCAATGCACAGAAAAATAAGCACCCTACATCTAAGGGTACGGGATTCTTTGCAGCTTCTGACTCCAAGCAAACTAGCCATGCTCTAATGAGGTACTTTCCTCCTAGGCTCTGTGAAGCCACTGACATTTGGCATGTTGGGAAGATAGATCAAAAGTGGCCTACAGCATGTATAAATGTTTAACACCCAGGTGTTCGACTTGACATTTTCTTGGTATCTAGCAGCTGGCTGATTATTTAAGGATTACCAACAGTCATTGAACATGGAGAAAGGCCCACCTGTGCTAATCATTGCTATAATAGGATCAGTGTTCAAACCTAAGGTTCTTTTGATTATCACTGTTAAACATTCTCTTAGGTCTCCTAGCCTGCTAGAGGAAAAAAAAATACTTATTGAACTGTGCTATATCAAAGATACTACTGTTGAAATATAAGTAGACAGTTTTGAACCATAATAATAGATGGTTTTAAGAAGATAATATAAAAATACTAAAAATCCCACTGAATAGATATGCTATAGTATATCTATGATTATTAGCATGCTTCATGTAAAATGGAGATATTTTAAATAAATATATTAGTGTTAAGTGTTATAATTTAAAAATTTAAAGTCATAAAATGAACACCAATATGGCAATATCTACATTAAAAAATAGTGGCAAGTGATAGAGTCAATATCCTGTTTCTGACTTCTTTAGTAATCGCAGAACCTTAGACTAGTTAACTTTTGTGAGTCTCAGTTTTCTCTGTCTGGTATAATATATTTGTGTAGAGGAATAAATGGAATTACAAATATACCTGGAATAGTAAGACTGAGATAAGCCAAACTTATCTGGTATCTTAAATTTCAAGTAGGAACCAGAAGCGGCAAAATTTATTTTCATATGTGTTGTGTCTGTTGGTGGTAGAGTGCTGAACAATATAATTTCTTTTTTCCAAATCTACTTTTATTATTAATAATATTTGTCAGATATACTCAATAAATGAGTTCAGCTAGTCACAATCCTTCTCTATTCATTTTTTTCCATTCACCTTTTTTTTTTTTTTTTTTTTTTT
>PVIC010017076.1:0-33162 GCA_004025085.1 Thryonomys swinderianus
TCTCCACGCCCAGCATTATACGTGGTTACCGGGGATCGAACTCAGGTCCTTGTGCTTGCGAGGCAGGTGCTGGAACCACTGAGCTAACCCTCCGGCCCGTAAGGTGATTTATTCTTAAGTAGATTGCTGTTATGCAATCAAATTTGACCTTTAAACAGTAAGTTTATGTTCCAAACCTAGCTCTACTAAGTACACATTATCATCTTTATGCATGATCTTTATGGTCTTTCAAATGTGTTATCAAACTATTTCAATATTGGTATTCACTAGTGCACAACAAAGAAAAAAGGTGCTAATAAAGAGTATGAGATTTGGAGGTAAAATACCTGGTTTCTAATCATCGCACACACGTCACTTACTAGGTAAGGAGCTGGGATGGAGTGTGAAACTTTGAACCACAATTCCTTATTTAAAAGATGAGGATATCAATTACCCTGCTGAGTTTCTTGATGGAACTAAATGGTAAGAGAAAGATTTCTACATAATATTGTAAGTGTTATTTAAGCATGTTTCATACCACAGCTCCTCTCATCACTTTATGATTGCTAGGATCCAAAATTAAAATTTTCCTAAAGGAAATAAATACTATCTTCTGTAGAAGCTCTTTGACTTCAGCATTTCACTGCTCACCACTCATTTTTCTATTTTCCTGCTGACTCCATAAGTTCCTTCCTTGTCTTAATTTGTGCAGGCTGCTACAATACCACCCAAAACTGGGGGCTTATGGACAACAATCGGTTATGTTTCACAGTTCTAGGGGCTAAGAAATTCACAATCAAAAAACTAGCATTTCAGTTCCAGTTGAGATCCACTTAGAGGTTCATAGATGGTGCTTTTTTTTTGCTAAGTCGTCACTGAGTGGAAGGAGCAAGGACACTCTTCCAGGCCTCACCCCATTGATGAGGGCACTGCCACTATGGCCTCATCATTTCTCAAAGGCCCCACTTCCTAATATAATTAATTACCTTAATGATTAGGACTTCAACTATGAATTTAGGAGGTATGTACAATTCTAGATCATAAATCTTTCCAAATTGGTTATTTTCCTTTTTCACTCTCTCACAAAACTGAAATTTCACTCATTGTACTGATTGTGACTGTATGCAATGGTCTAAGATTATTACCATAAGCTTGCTAATATTCCTCCTTCCTAAATGAAAATTTCTCCATAACTCGATTCTTTGCATATTCATTCATTTGTGCATACCTTCATTCAGCAAATATTACCAGCTGTAATAAGCTTGGCCATCTCATAGGCACTGGGAAGATAGTACTGAGTAAAATAGTTCTAGATTTATAGCTTCATAGAGCTTACATTGCACAGGAGATTTCACTGAGGAAAACACAGTATATAAAATAAGTATATTATAAAATGTGTAGGATAAATATCTCTGAAAAAGCAGGAAACCATAACAGGATGGCAGAATGAAGATCATCCTTTTGATTAAGGTTGGTCACGGCAAAAAGCATTGGGAAAGGGGGATCCGAGAAAAACTCTGACAGAGGGAAGCTCTCATGATACCTGACTAAAGTGAAGCCTGCAGTGGGAGGACACCTGGTATCCCTCAGCAACAGAGCCACTGTGGGCACAGAAGAAAAAGAAGTCATGGGATCAGAGATGTAATAGGAGAGGCAGGAGACTATACAGGAGAGTGGGGAGAAAAGAAAAACAAAGGGGAAGGGAGAGGGAGAAGGAGATAAGGAGAAGAGGGAGAAGGAAAAAAAGCGAGAAGTTATTGTTCTCTATAGTAAAACTTTAGAGTTAACTCAGAAATAAACTAATTCAGAGTTTTAAGTAAAAAAGAGGATATATGCAAAGGATTGTGTTTTCACAAGATTATTCGGCAAACCATGAGGAGCCTGGAATGGGCTGTGTCAGGAGGGCGAAGTTAATAAAGACAAAAACAGAAGTTATTTATGAACATTTTACAATTGTAAGTGATGATGGTGTGTTGAGCCAGCACAGTCACTTAAGGATGTAAAACACATGGTCAGATTCTGTCCCTACACTCTTTCAGGTGAGCTTTCATTTCTACCATATCATATGTTTCACAGAACACTGAAAGAGAAGCTACCTGCTTCTACAGCCTCATATTAAACTCTTGACCTTTTGAGACTTATGATCTCTTGTTTTTCTTCCATCTTTCTACTCGATCCATGAATACCCTAGAGAATTTCTGTCAGCCTAAGTTTTGCTATCATGTTGAGGAATTTGAGAACCAATATAAATCAGTGACTGAGTTACACAGTATGTTACCATCTTTCTTTTAGTGATTTACTCAAATTTATTACCACAAATCTCTCTTACATACAGAATATTCAACTTCATTATCAAACTTCCACTCTCTCCTTCCTTCCAGCTTCAGGCATCATTCTGCCAGTACCTGATATTTCACCTAATAAACACATTCATTCCATAAATCCCTCCATTTTATTCTAGTCTTAAATCTCATTCTAGACTCATTTATTCATTCTGGATCATAAAGACCACATAAAACTCCCAGTAATCCAATACAATGAAACCTTTGAACCCAAACACCTGGAGAGATTACATTTACTGTCTAATATCACCAATTAAATCTGGGCTCTTATACATCTGAGTGAAGAGAAAATAGAGCTTTCTGAACAAAGTGAAAATAACAACAACAAAAAGTCTTCAAGGCATATGACTAAAACTTATTCCAGAACAAATCATTCTGAAATCCTTTACAACTTCTGTTAAAATTTTTTTATGGCCAGGTTCTAGCCTATAAACTCAAGTTGTCAAAGCTGAGTTGGAGGGCGAAATGTTTAGCTTAGTGATCCCATGACTGCTTCACAAGCACAAGGCCCTGAGACTGATCTCATGTACCAAATACCAAACAACAACAAAAAAATCGGAATGAAGCACAAATCTAGAAATCTATAGCTTGTAAGAAAGTGATTAAACCAAAGAAGCCTGAACTCAGTGTCTAACATACACACACACGCACTTTTTTTTGGAAACAAGGTCTTGCTTTGTAGTTCAGGCTGGCCCATGAGCTCACAATGTAGCCTAGGGAATCCTCAAACTCAGCAATCTTCCTGCCTCTGCCTCCCAAGTGCTGGGATTACAGGTGTGAACCACCATGCCTGGCATTTTGGTCTATGGTACTGACTGCTGGTGGGTGCAAGTCACCATGCATGGTATTGTTGTATGTGGTTACTAGGGATGAACCAAGAACCTTGTGCTTGCTAGGCAGGCACTGGAACCACTGAGCTAAATCTCTGGTCCCTCTAACATATTTCTTTTGGAATTTCTGTGGGTTGATTTTGTGGGTTTTGGTGAGAACTCTTTTTTGTTTGAGACAGGGTCTCACTTTGTAGTTCAGGCTGGCCCTGAACTCACTATGTAACCCAGGCAAGCCTCGAACTCAGCAATCCTCCTGTCTCTGTCACCCGAGTGCTGGGATTACAGGCATGAGCCACCACGCCCAGCACTGTGGTATGTGGTATTGATAGCTGGTGGGCGTGAATCTCCACACCCAGCTTTGTATGTGGTTACTGGGGATCAAACTCAGGACCTTGAGCTTGTGAGGCAGGCGCCAGAACCACTGAGCTAACCCTCCGGCCCTTGGTGAGAACTCTTAACAAAAGAGATTGAGTTTTCATGAAATAGAACGTTTAATATGTTCATATTTCATAAATGAAGGTAACCTAGGGGAGAGAGAGGAGCTTATGAGCATGAAATGTGTATTTTTAACTAGTTCATGAAAATTTAATTGATTCACTTTGCAACTGGTCTAATATAAAACACTCAAAATATATTGAGTATCTTTTTAAAGGATTTTATTGACTGTCAGTAATTTGTTATTTAACTAATACTATTTTCATTTAGGCTATAAAGTAATATCTTGTGCAATACAAAGCATGAATAAGAGCAAAATATTTGTACTGATATATGTAGAGTTACTCACTTTGGTACTTTAAAAACATTATCTTCTAAAGTATTTTATTTCATAAAATGAAGGCCTCTTGATTTGGCTTGGTCTGATGCTTTAGTATTTTTCACAAAATCTTCAAGTTTCTTCCTCTCTTCTTTGTGATATAGGTCAGAGGTTAAGTGGGTGCATGCCTCTTATACTTTCTCCCACTATTTGGGGCAGAACTGGCAGATCTGTCCCTTGGGGCAGAACTGGCAGATCTGTCTCTACAGCCAAGTATAAAGTCCTCTGTTTAGAATGTATCAGATGCTTAGTTAACTTCCATCTTATATTAACCATTACATTCATTTGGGCTTGAGGTAATAATCCATTTTCATTCAAATATTAATATCTTAGAAAAGGACAAAGGTATGTATTCTGATTCAGAATCTATAATTATCTTAATTTTATTGCATTATGTTTTATTTTATTATTGAAACATCAGGAAAATAAAAACAAGTAACTATACTAGGATTAGCAAATTTCATGACGTAATTCATTTATCATTGCCTGTTAAATATCAGGAACACTCACGAATTAGAATTATATCAGGCTCCAGTTTTATAGGAGAAAAGGTAATGTAATATCAGTCATGAGAGCTAAAAGCTCTATGTGAAGTTCTTCTCTACTGCCTAGGCTTGTGATTGTGATGGTCAGTCTTAATTTAGCAAATGGGAAGAATAGTGGTTTTCTAGTTATCCAACAGATTTAAATTGATAAGACATTATGTCCACAATAGGATATAACTACAAAAAGAAAACTTCTCACTGATACAGAAGGACTCATCTTGATGTGCCTTGTAGGAGAATAATGGAAACAACTAAGTCTCTTTCCTTCCCTCTCTCCCTCTTTCTTTCTTTTCTTTCTTTTTACTTCCTTACTGACTTCCATTCTTCCTTCCTTTTTCTTTATTTTGAAGTCCTGGGACTAGAATCCAGAACTTTGATCCTGAGGTACTTAGCCAGTTTTCATTTTTTTGAGACAGGTGTCACTAAGTTGCCTAGGCTAAGCCCAAACTTGTAATACTTCTGTCTCAACCTCTCAGAGTTACAGCCATGTGCCATTGCACCTGGCTTACCTGTTTTAGATTAAATACTTAGTACTCTCTGGGAAAGCCAAACTGCTAATTCTAATACAGCAACCCAGTATCGACTCTGGACTTTAATAGTTGCAGGAACTTCTCATATCCAAGTAATGTATCATCTGTCTTTTGGTGTTGCAAGTGTCTAATACAATGTTCAGACACAGTAACACTCAATGAAGTTTGATTATGATAAGATTTAGTTTTTAAAAACCCAGATAATGAAAGGCAACACATTATAAGGACTAAAGTGTGGATTATAAACTTTGACTTTATGTTCAAAGCCCAGCCCAACCACTTTTGTTTGCCTTTGATCAGTTTACTTAACCTTCACTTCATCAGTCACATGGAAATAATAGAAAGTTTCCACAGGTCTGCTGACTCTATTAAATTAGTAAAATTCTACCATAGTGTCTGATACCTAGTAAGCACTAAATTGTAATTAATGATTGATATACATCTTTTCTTACATGCTAGAACTTGCATTCTTTTACAATTGACTATTAGATATGATGAAGTTACAGATTCATCAGGAATGAAAAAAGGGATGGATTACATGTGGTTTGATCCAGAAGTATTAAAATCATGCTCAATTTTTTTTCCCAATAGCATAACAAATATCAAATCAGTACCAAAGGTCAGCCAATGCATTAAGAAGCAAGAATGCCTGTTTTGGCATGAGGTGACCTTCTTTGTGGTCATGGCTCCTCCTCACCCTGGCAGTTAAAGCACACAATCACGCCTTTCTGTTTGCTCCTGTCCTTGTTCATGCTCACCAGGTACAAAGACAGGAGACTGGCCCAGCACAAGTCGGAAATAGAGTGTTTCACCCCCAAAGGGAGTATGGGGAATGGTGGGAGAGCAACAATGAGCAGGTAAGCAACATGTTGAGTGGCTTGAGGTGGTGTGACATAAATGTATGCAAGCTAGAGGAACAGGTGGCTCCCTGGTCTGGGTCTTCTCTCAACTATGTGCCCCATACTATGTATTCAATCTGGGCCTCGACTGTTTTTCTATGTGTGTTTGATTTGTAAAACTCATGCCATCCTCATGTGAAGTCAAGGGAGCCTCCTGTCCCAGTTGCTGCTGTCCCTCAGGGTTGTGCGCTTTGCATGCCTGAAGCTTTAGCTGAGTCAGTCCTCCCTGAGTTTTAACTCATTGGTCTACTGCTTTTGGAGTTTGCAAAGTGAAAGAGATTGGAGGAAATTCACATTTCAAGGCTATTCAATCACTTCATAAAACAAATGCCAAAGTTTAGGACTGGTTTTGAGGAAAAGATTGCAATTCAGTGAACACTCTAGCCCCTGATGCCAGACAAGCTTGGAAATTAATCCAATTTACTCTGAATGTAACAACATCTCACAACCAAGAGCAAACACCATGCCAAACCACTGGACCACAGAGCAAGAGACTTTTCTTGAACTGAAATCAGGAAAGCTCATCCTCCTCTAGCTACTGTACCTTTGCAGCTCCTTTACTTGTGTTGTTGATGAACACGCCTTGTTGCTGCGCTGTGCATGTTCCTTTGTACTAGGCACTTCCAACTGAGTTGTTCTCAGTAAATTGGGGTATTTAGAAGCATTAACAGCTGTGTTGCATGAAATGAACTTGCTTATTTGCATGGGTTTCAATAAAAGGGCTCTGGAGATAAAGGCAATTAGGATGGTCATTAAACAGTTCGAGAATACTGGAGAAGCCTTAAATTGAGAAATCACTCACAACGAACTACCTTTCCACTTCCAATTGTTTGTGGCATTTCCCAATCCATCTGTGGTACAGAGTGTGTAGAGGAAAACTTTCACATCAGCTTGGCTTAGAGGAAAGGAGAAGACAAGAAAGTAGAATGTGTCCATATGTGTTTCCATATGCTAAGAATAGAGCTTGAGACCCACCTGCATAAAAAGATGATCTCATTGAATTCTGTTAAAATTTCATCACAAAATATTGTGGTTTCTTCTTCAGCAGTGGGCTCCTTCTTTTCAAAATAATGAATCATTCTTTCAAGGACCACTGCATTGCACAACTATTGGAGGCAGTTCACATGGTAGTCTGTGAAATGGTTCCTAGAACTATGCAGTACATAGTCTGCGTAATGATAATAGTAGTTCTGGTCAAAAGGCTGGCCAATTCTGTTCATGGCTCCCAGAGACAAGGCAATGAGAGTGTGTACACAAACACACACACATAAATGTACATGTGTATGTGCTGCCGGCCTTCTGCTCACAATCTCTTCTACAACTATCTTTGGATCTCAGTGTTTCTGGAAGATGGGCCTCACTGGATTAAACTGTTGGAGCAACTCAATTAACCACTATTTGGGCTCTTGTTTTCTTTTCACTTAAATATTATAAACTGGCCTAATTCCTGTACTTGCAAATTGGATAGACATCACTGCAGAAAGGTGGATAAGGCAAAAGTGATTGTATCACATAAGGGCTCAAGGGATTTGTCCCAACTAACTTCTGGTTTGAAATTGAAAAGCTCAGCACATGTGACTGCCTATCAAACATACTGGGAAAATCATGAGTGATACAACTTAGAAATCTGTTTGATAATAAGATTCCTAGGTCACCAAAATTCAGTGAGTTTGTAAAGTGGTGTTTTGGAATAACTCATTCATCTAGAGCATGACATGGATCTGTTTGTGGTAAAAGCATCCATCTCAACTCTGCCATGCAGTGTTCATAGGAATGTTCAAATCGATGCCTAGACCTCTCAAATCTGATTAGTTCAGGCACTAATTTTTTTTCGCTTTGTAGTCCAGGCTGGCTCTGAGCTCACTATGTAGCCCAGGCAAGCCTCGAACTCAGCAATCCTCCTGTCTCTGCCTCCCAAGTGCTGGGATTACAGGCATGAGCCACCACACCTGGCACCACACTTGGCACTGTGGTATGTGGTATTGATTGCTGGTGGGCGTGAGTCTCCATGCCCAGCATTGTATGTGGTTACCAGAGATCTAACTCAGGACCTTGCGCTTGCGAGGCAGGTGCCGGAACCACTGAGCTAACCCTCCGGCCCCTCAGGCATTAAATTTGCTCAAGGCTGCCTTTACTGAATGAGAATAGGAGTGAGAAGTACAGACAGGGTGGATCACAAAGTGTAAACAAATACCAAAGCTGACAGACCATGCTTCCTTGGGTCAGATCTAGATCTAAAGAGGAAGCTAACTCAATAAACCTGTGCCAGGAATGTTCCAAGTATTTCTACAGCAGCAAAGTTTCATTTCACTTCTATTTCCTTACTTGTTTGCATACAGGAAAAGTAGCACCAAAAGTTATGACAATGATGTGTCCTGCTGGGGATGAGGGGGAAACACATTTTGTCGAAGTAATAACTTTAGACTCACAGATAGGCAGAGTTAATGGGGAACAAATGATCCTTTCTAATTTATTTCCTTCTCATTTCTTTACCACTAAAATCTGATGGGAGTAGTTGAGTGCTTCAATGATCTAAAAAACTTTCCTTTAGGGACAGACACTCTGAAGACATATAAAAAGGAAGGGGCAAGGTTCCCAAGGTCTTGGTATCTGTCATGCTCCCCAGCTTCTTATTTGGTCACATACATATACATACACAATAACATTTATCTGGGAATAATAAGGTTAAAATGACTAAAGAAAATATGTCAAAGAGGTAACTTGCACAAAAACAATTCTAAGGACAGTAGTAGTTAATCACAACTCTCTTACTATAGAATTGAAAGGCTGGGGGAAAGAACTGTGTGTATGAGGTGACTCCTGGTACTTTTAATATCAACTAAAAGTCGTTCTTTGTAATCCACCCCCACATTTCTCCCAGGTGCTTCCCTAGTCAAGCCTCATATTTACTCTGCAAACATCTTGCCTGGTTCTATGGCCTTTACTAAATACCCAGTACCAGGGATGCTCAACCAAAAAAAGTATTTTTCCCTATATCATGCACCTAAATCTCCTATGATTAAATCACAGATGAACATTATTCCTTAATTGTATAGGATGCTTCTCCTAAAGCTAGAGGTCATTTGTGAGAAGAAAAGCTCAGCACTATTAGTTCATCTGTAACCTTATCAGGGCTTTAACAGACACTCCCTCACTTCTTCCCTGCTCATTGCACACCCCTTCCACACTGAAAAAGGAGTGAGAACTTTGTATGTAGTTACAAAACTCTAGCTTTCTAAAACTGTATGCAGTTTTCCCATTATAAGAGAAAGATTGTATGTATGTATGTGTGCATTTATTTATTCATTTATTCATGGTATAAACACAGTAAAAGAAGTTGTATATGTTTCAAATGGACAATCTAAGTTTTTTTCAGGGCATAATCTTACAGATTGCAGGAAAATTGAAAGAAAGCCCTAGCTAGATAGGGATGTGCTAAAAGAACTGGAAACTCTTTAAACTCTGTTACTACGTGAATTCATACTAAGGAGTTCCACCCTCTGGAATAAAGATGGCCTCAATAATGAATATTACTACCTCCAGCCTCTGCACGTGCCATGGAAGTACCTGTTGGAATCTGCACATGCTCATGTTGTTCTCCATGAAGAAGAATCCTACATATCCCAGTGTCTCTTGGGAAAAGGGCTTCGTTTTTTGCATTTTCTTCATTTTTTTCCCTTTATTGGTACATTTTTGATGCATATCATGATCATATTCAATGCTGAAGATTGTACATGTACATGATATATCTTGATTCTCATTTTTTTCCCATTCTTATAAAAGAAAAACTGATAGATCAGTAGTCTTCCACCAGCAGTGGTGGGGAATTATCTTTATGATGAACAAAAAGAACATTTTCTTGTTATTATTTCATGATATCACTAATGTGAAATGTTAATTTCAATCAGTAAAGTAACTGTTTCTCACCATGCATGGGCTGCATCTAATTTTAATGGGTAAAAATGTTTAATGGAACTTTAGAGAATCTAGTAACAATGACAATGTATTATTTTTAAATTGACTGAATCTCAAACTTGAAAGGTAGCCCCAAAATATGTCTGTTCAAACTGTTTTGCCTTTCATTATTTCTTTCTTCACATAAGGCTTATTTATTAAGCATCTACTATTAGTGAAAAAAAGACAATGTAGATAAGAATAGTAAAAGATATAATTAAGGCTCTTGAAAATCTGTAATTTATTATGGAACAAAGTCAGAAAAAATAATGACTGCAATTAATATGAAACTCCTCTCCCACAGGATGGTATGTGCTTCAGATTAACTTTTTATTTCATTTCAAAAACTAGTTTAGACCAGTAATAATTATGTACTGTAACAATGTACTACTAAAAAATTAAAACTGAAAAAAGAATAAAGTGTAACTGAAAGCAAGTAATAACAAATCTAATTTAAGTTTTCAGAAAGGATAGGCGCACATTTGTATAAAAATCAGGGACTAAAGAGCAAGATTCTGCCTTTTTATTACAGTAGGAGATCAGCTAGTTGCTTAGCAATAGATTAGTAATTCTGCAGTAGTGTTCACTTCCTCTCCAAAGTCAACTTTAAATTAATATTCTAATTTATATTTAAAGATTTAAAAACCTAAAACTAATAATCATTACCATTATTACTATAATTGCTATGTATGTCTAATACATAGCAATTACATATTAAGTTCATGGATATATATATATACATATATGTTATGAATTAAGTTCTCCCAAGAACATATAAAGAATTCTTCCTTTCCATGATACAAGTAGGAAAATGAGATACAACAATACCAATCAACTTAAGTATTAGAGAAATTTCATGAAAATTTGGAAATTAAAGGAATCTTAAACTCTGGGTCAGCCAGGGTGTGATCAGTTTAACTTTAATCTCTACTTTCTGTAAAATACAGACAATATAATACTTCTCTTATTATAGTGGATGGAAATTAAAAGAGACTATGCAAGTACAACATTCAGCATGCATTCATTAATTTTAGATAGTACTTACTATTACTAAAGCTTTGGTGTTGAATCTAACCACCATGGTTATTTTTACAAAAATCAATTTAGATAAGTAAAAATGAAAGCTAATAATATGTACCCACTTTTAAAATTCACACTCATTCCTTGTTAGTTATAAAAGCATCTGACATTTACTGGATAGTCTGATTCTGGAATTCACATCCTTACTATTATAATGCCTGCCCCTAGGATGCAATCCAAATTTACAATAGAAATGCAATGCTCTTCACAGACTGACTCCTAATCTAAATATTTCAATCAAAAAAAAAAGTAGAAGAGGAATCTTTTGGTATATAGATAGAACTGTTTTGGGAACCAGGATTATTAAGGAAAGTATAAGAAAATCTTCACCCTAAAGGTGATCAAAATGAAAATAAAACTCAGTTGATAGAACCTGCAAGATCAATAAACAGTGTTAGGATATTGTATCTGTGATCCAGATAACATGGCCTCACTTTCCAGAAGAGAGAAATACATGCAGTTACAAGGTCAAATACAAGAACTCCTACAGTAAAATCTCCCAAACTATTCTGTCTGAGTACCTTAGATCAACCAGAGAAGACACTCCCTGTGGAAAGGGATACAAATAAAAATAATGCAACCAGTACTATACACCATATATACAGTCCTTCTTAGAGATACCCAATAAATGCCTATATAAGAAAATCTCAAGAAATCCTACAGAAATTAGTTTTAATTATCTGACAGCTACTCATTTATGAGCCATCTGTTCTCATTGTTAATTCCTATATCATTAGCCAATTAACTTTGTAAATATATATTGATCAAAAAGAAAATATCTAAATTGTGTATTCTGAGTAACATAAACTAATCCTCAAAATCTTAAAATAACTTCCCAGGGAAATCTCTCAAGAGCTGCAAAAATCTTAGAATAGCTAATGTGGGCTAGTTGGAGTAATAACCACCAGCTTTATTAAGGGCCACAAGTATAAATAAGTTCCTAACTTCTTGTGCATATTTTACTAAAAGAATCACTAATTATTCAGAGTATATTTATGGTAGAGTCTACTCTTGAGCCTGTGAAAACAGTAGCAGGAATTCTTGTATTTCATGACATTCTGTCTCAGATTCTGTTTGATGATCCTCTCCTCTAATACCTCATTAACTGGGAAAGAGAAGAGTTAGTTATAGCCAACTGCAACACTGCCATCCTGGACTATTAAATATGTATTTTGGAAATATATCGTACACAAATCCACACACATACACACAACACATATGCCCACCATACACACTGTGTGGTAGTAACTGTTTAGTTCTATATGAATGCATGTATAAATTTGCATGTATTTTACTTAAGAAAATATATTTGATAGTTTATGGTTTTCCATAAAAAGGGAAAGGAAAGTAGCTCCTGATATAAGAAATGCCAAGCCACAAAGGAAGCAGCCTCACACATACATAGTAAATATAAACTCACATACATTAGAGGAGAAAGTAAATTTTTGAAAGATGCTTCCTACTCATAGATTCACCTCCAGATATGGATAAAATCTTACAATTATGTCCACTTACTCTTGTATCCCTATTAGGTGAGTAATACTGAAATATAGGCAAAAGTTACTCAGCAAAGATGAGTACTCTGAAAATTTAAATCAATTATTTCTTTTAATTCCACGTTTTCTGAATCATTATGAACTAATTCAATATAAATTTTTTACATGTAGAAATATTTATTCATCACTTACATATAAAACAGTATATCTCATACTGAAATTCAAAGATGTATGACATAGGCTTCTTATACTTAATGATGTATACTTGATTTTCCTTTGGGTAATGTTCTGTCATTTACTTCTGTAATAGTCAACCTAGTGAGACAAAACTCATGCCATGCAAGTCCAAATTAAGATTCCTTTAGGCAGTGATCATGAGTGAGCTGGTACCTCAAAGTCTCTTGATGCCAGCCAAAAGATTTCAGTCATTTTTTAAAACAAAACCCACAAAGACAGTAAATCATAAAGGCAACACAAAGAACATTCCAATTCATTAAGCTCGAGGTTACAGAAGCAGATAGCCAGGTATACCACTTCAAGGTAGAGGGGTCTGTTAGCCCAATAGAAAGTGTTCATTTTTGTGGTTGTTTCTGCAAGTCCTGCTCGTTGTCATGAATTATATAATTGGACATGGTCTGTCATAGTCTGCTTATCTTAAAATACATTCCTTTCTCAGGAGGAGGAGGAGGAGGAGGAGGAGGGGGAATAGAGTAAGTTCACACAGCGGTGCAAGATGGAGGTACCTCTGCTTAGTGTGTTACTTAAACTTTGACTTGGGCAACCTAAATTCTATACAGTTTCTTTTTCACATCTACAGTTCAGGTTAATAATACCTGCCCATACCAACCATTCAAGATGCTATAATTCACTTCATTTTACTCTGAGCCCAACTACTTTGCACCAGGTATCATACAGAACACAGGACATGCATTCAGCTGCAGCCCTTGGGGTGTTCCTGATTTAGTGAGAGAGAGCTAACTTACACAAAGGTAACATTTGAAAAGCACTATGTCAGACAGCTGTTGTGAAGGTTAAATACAGTGTAGATGAAGATACCTTGTAAGCAGCAATGTTCTCTTGAAATAGGAACTATTATTCTTCCAGGGTTTTCTTCTGTGCCACAATCCCAAATCTTTGTTTTCAAAGGGTTTCCTTTCTCTCTCTCTCTCTCTGTCTCTCTCTCTCTCTCTCTCTCTCTCTCTCTCTCTCTCTCTCTCTCCCTCCCTCCCTCTACCCCTCCCCCCTCTCATTTTTGAGACAGGGTCTCACTTTATAGTTCAGGCTGGCCCCTGAGCTCACTATGTGGCCCAGGCAAGCCTGGAACTCAGCAATCCTCCTGCCTCTGCCTCCCAAGTGTTGGGATTACAGGTGTGAGTTACCACACCTGGCATTGTGGTATATGGTACTGATTGCTGGTTGTGGTATTGTTGTATGTGGTTACTGGGGATGGAACCAGGAACCTCGCGCTTGCTAGGCAGGTTCCAGAACCACTGAGCTAAATCTCTGCCCCATATTTCTTTTGTTTTTTGAGACAAGGTCTCTCACTGTGTGGTCCAGCTAGGTCTTAAATTTGGTATGTTGCCCAAATTGACCTGAAATTCCCAGTGAACCTCCTGCCTCAGCCTTCCAAGTGCTGGGACCAATCACAGGCATGCACCAACACTCCCAGCTCTCCAACTTATGTTTTGCTGCAGGCTTTGAAACAAGTGCAATTCTTCCACAAAGTTTTTTTGGCTTCACCAGTCTACAAATACAAAATAGCTGTCTCATTTCATTATCTCTTTCCTAAATTGTAATCTTTGTTTTATTGTGATTGTTGAAAAAAAATTTCATTTTCTGCTTTGCAAAGAGAATTCACAAAATTAGAACTTCTAATTTTAAAGATTTAAAAGATTTTAGCTAAAATCAAAGTCAGGATGAGGAGTAATTTAAAGTCTGAGTTTAGGTTACTGATTTCTGGATCAAAACAAAGCTTAATTTGGTAAAGAAAACTGCCATATTTCAACAAAATGTACAAATGTAGCACTTCTCCCTGTGTTACATCAGTTAAAATTAGGAAAAATTCTTTCTTTTCAGGAGAACCCTGGGGAAAATGCATCAGGGTCAGCACCATGAGGCACTTAACAAATCCATCCAGGGTGGATCTGCAACTTTTGGAAAGGCTTCGGTGGCTGGTAAACCAAAGTCAGGGAGCTCAAATAGGACTGAATGGTTCTCCTTCTGCAAGGAATTTGTTAGGGACTAAAATCTTTGTAAGAAATATTATCTGGCAGAATTAACACAGAACCTCCCAGCCCTCTGGGAAGGGGCTTCTTTGGTTAGCCTGGTAGAATTAGCTTCTAAACCACTAGACAATACACCTATTAGTTAGATGTTGCTTATCTCTGTTAATATCCTCAATCTCTAGGCTTCATTAAGTTTCATTTCCGAATCTTTCCTTGAAACTTCTTTCTTCAGTAGCAGCATGTTTTTGTTGTTTTTAATTCCTCTTACGCCAACAAGAAAAGCTGAATGGGCAAAACAAAGGCCTTTTTTTTTTTTTTTTTTTTCAGTTTTCCTACTAGGCTATTCTTTTCCATTTTCTTTCTTCTTTGTCACCTTGATTAGTATCTCAATATTGCATCCCTGTACTATTAAAGCAATCCAATCTACCCAAGTATTTTTATTCTTCTCTTTTAATTTCTGAAGAACTAATCAATCTGCAAATATCAGTCAGGTTTCAATACTTTCTCCAGCAGAACTAGGACTGGAGCTAAACTAAGGACAAAGTCAATTGATAAAGCAGAAGGTGAAGGTTTAAAATATGCAGTAACATAGCATAGTGTCTGCACTCAAACTATTCTTGTTGAGTAAACCACCTTTTTTTTTTTTATACTAGGGATTGAACTCAGGATATTGTACTTGAGAGGGAAGCATGAGAACCACTAAACTAAATCCCCAGCTCCCAAAATATTCCTGTAGAGCCAGGAAAAGAAGATTAAATAAAATATTAAATAACAACAGACATTTTATGGGTGAAAAATAACAAAAGAAGCCATTCATTCATTTAATGATTAAACATGTAGATTACATATGAAACTAATAAGTGGCCCACTTCTTTGGTGTAATTCTACTAAAATACATATGTGTTCCAGATGTTAGTAAGAAGCCCATATTAATTACTTTTGATTTATTCACATAGCAAAACAAGGGCCGGAGGGTTAGCTCAGTGGTTCCGGCGCCGGCCTCGCAAGCGCAAGGACCTGAGTTCGATCCCCGGTTACCATATATAATGCTGGGCGTGGTGGCTCACACCTGTAATCCCAGCACTCGGGAAGCAGAGACGGGAGGATTGCTGAGTTCGCGGCGGCTTGCCTGGGCACCATAGTGAGCTCGGGGCCAGCCTGAACTACAAAGCAAGACCTGTCTCCAAAAAGCAAAAAAAAAAAAAAAAAAAAATAGCAAAACAAAAGTTAATAAAGTAGATCTTGGTGTTGGGGTTGTCCAGCAAGAATTTTTGTAGCAGACAAAACTGTTCAAATATTTTAGCTTCTGATTCTTTAACTTCTACTGCACTCCTACATGGTCCAACTGGACTACCTGCCACTCACATTCCTTGGGATTTCTGAACTTCTGTCACTGATATTACTCATGGAAGGCAACAACTATCACTCTCTTCACATTTTATCATAAACTACCAATCATACTGTTTTCCTTAGGAAAACAGTTCTCTCTGAGAAATCCTGCTGGAAATGGCTCTTCCCCTTTGTATAGTTTGAATCTCTTGGGAGTTGTCCTTCCTGACGCCTAATGAACTGACTTCTTATTTCAATATTCCACTGAAATCTCTCACTTCCTTTGCTCCACCATCCTTCCATCTGCCCATCTGCTTCCTCATTTGAAGGTAGGAGGTAAAGGGAAAAAAATTTGTATCCATCAATATAATGCTAATAACTCAATGTTAGTTTTCTTCTCTATCTATGTTCTCCCTTGAATTCAATTTTACCCTCTTTGAGAGATGTATCAGCAATTCTCATCCATAGCAACCAACCATTGAGAAATAGAAATCATATGCAAAGGAATCACTGTGTCATTTGTTCTCAATATTAGAAATATCACAAATTGGTAAATACTCCACACTTAAGGCTCTCCCCACAATTGTACTTTTTTCATTTTTTGAAATTCCAAAAAAGATCAGAATGAAAATAAAAGAACTAGAACTATTCAAAGATAAGCTAAAACTATCCAAAGAAAAAAATGTTTTTCTTGTATTACAGCCTGAAAAAAATGGAGCTGATGACAGTCACATATTAATCTATATGGCCATTGGCTTCTATTGCTGTCATTATCAAGGCATTCATCATTATCCCTGACAAATGCTTGTTTCTAGTTGACCTATGCTATTCAACTTAATGATTAAAAAGAGAAGTATGGGGCCGGAGGGTTAGCTCAGTGGTTCCTGCGCCTGCCTCGCAAGCGCAAGGTCCTGAGTTCAATCCCCGGCAACCACATAAAATGCTGGGCATGGAGACACGCCCACCAACAATCAACACCGCATACCACAATGCTGGACATGGTGGCTCATGCCTGTAATCCCAGAACTCTGGAGGCAGAGACAAGAGGATTGCTGAGTTCGCGGCAGCTTGCCTGGGCACCATAGTGAGCTCAGGGCCAGCCTGAACTACAAAGCGAGACCCTGTCTCAAAAAGCAAAAAAAAAAAAAAAAAAAGAGAAGTATGGTGCTTTGTAGATTATGTTAATGTATGACTAAGTACAGAGATATATTCCAGATGTATCACCTGAGGTTTTTCTTCCACAGAATAAACATATAATTACAAAAGAAAATATGCATAATATAGCAATACACAATATAACATCATGAAAACTGGAACTGTAAATCATGAGATAGTATTAGTTCTCTTTTCCCTTTTGTTAATTCTGTAAACAGGTAGGGCAAATCACCTACTATCACTTACCCTTGGTTTCAGCATCTCTGAAAACGTAAAGACACTAGTCTTACCTACTTTCAATAATCAGAATGCTCCTAAAAATATTTTATAAACCACTATGCAAATATATTATTTTGATTATATCTGTGCTGTGTAATTTAATTCTTGACTTTATTTACTTTACTCAAGTGTATCTCTGCATATATCTCTAATGTATATATTGTCACATTTACTTAAATTTTCAACAAGATAGCTATTTATAGCCATTTATGCTATAACTGTAGAACTTTATATAAATGATTCTATCATTTTCTTACATAGTACAGTGTACTTCTCAGTTTAATTTTCAAAAGCAATATGTCTGGTTTTCAGCAAAGCTCAAAAAGAAATTCTTTCACCTACCATGGATGTCTTGCTACAGACAATATCAAATTCTTCAACACTGGGCCAGGGATGTAGCTCGGTGGTGGGGTGCCTGCCTGGCAAGGACAAAGTCCTGAGTTGATCACCAGTACTGGGGGAAAAAAAAGATTCTTCAACATCTTTTAAAAACTGTTTTATTATACTTTTTCACTGAAGGCAAATCATGGAAATGAAAATATGTTCATAAAAACTTTAAGAAAATTAACCAGAAATTGAACTGCCACTACAAACTGCCGGCCAACAATGTTCTTAATTTATGAGCTTCTTTCATTCAACTGATTTTTTCTGATGTCACTCTCCAGGCATAATTTGCTAATGACATTTCAAGTTTTTCTTATATTTTTCATTTTTTTTGTCTTAGAAAGTTCTTAATTACTATATCTCCATTCTGGCTAAACCTCAAACCAAAATACATAAACAAGAAACAATCAATAATGAAGACTATTTTTAATAAAAATTTTTTAACTTTTAGAGGGTGATTTGGTTACTATATCATGATTCCCTAAAACCTTCTAAGTTATGAAGGTACTAATAAACCAGGCCACCAAAAAAAAAGCTTAAGACATGAGCTATTTTTTAATTCAGTGAAATAAAAAATAATTGTTTTATATGCTGTTAATTAAAATTCTGGAAAACACTACATGGATTATTCAACTTCCACTTAATATGAACATACAACATAAATTTCATAGATTTTTTGACAGTTAAATTTTTCTCTATTAATGTTCTCTCCCTAAAGAAGGCATGGTGTGGCAGAATGCTCTAATTTCTTCATGTTTGGGCCAATGAATAGAAAAACTGTGAGAGGTCATTGAGCTGACATTTAGGGACTGATTGAAATTAATAAATTATTATGTACCATACATGGAAGGGAAGAAGAGAAAGAATAAACTTTTGAGAAAAGAAATACAGAGTATAATTTAGGCAGACCTGAAATATAAACAAAACCCACACCCCAAAAAACCCTAATCTTCAAATCACACTGAAATGTTTTAATTCCAGAAATAAAGAAAAAATTATGATAACAAGGAAAACATTAGCTTAGTTGGTACTATTCTGAAAAGAATTAATTGGTATTTAGAAAAGAGCAAGAAGGGGCAAAACATTTCCCAGTCCTCCTCCTCTCTCTCTTAGGCCAAAGGTATCTCTCAATAAACTTTTCCTATTCTTTTTTTTTTTTTTGAGACCGGGTCTCGCTTTGTAGTTCAGGCTGGCCCTGAGCTCACTATGTAGCCCAAGCAAGCCTCGAACTCAGCAATCCTCCTGCCTCTGCCTCCCGAGTGCTGGGATTACAGGTGTGAGCCACCACACCCGGCAAACTTTTCCTATTCTGTACAAAAAATACAAAGCAAGTTTTATTTATTTATTTTTTTGTTTCCCATCCAGGTGTAGCAAACCATTATGTTCTGCCTCTATCCTCTAAAACTCAATGCTTCCTTTTTTTTAAATTTAATTATTTATTTATTTAATTTTTGGTACCAGAGATTAAACTTAGGACCTTGCATTTGCCAGGAAGGCACAGTGCTGCTGAGCTGTATTTCTGGCCCAATTCTTCCTTTTTTGTAACACCTAATATATATTGTGGAAAAAGTAAAAGTTCTCTTTCTTTTTATTTATGTCAGGCCACTCGAAGAAACATAATCTCAGTGTGGAAAAAGAAATTATCAGCCTAAATAATAAATACATCTTATCACAACTGAATAGAAGTACTGAAATAATGAATAACCCCCTTATTTGTATATTTTCAAGCTTTATGACTATAGTATGTAGGATTCTTTGGGTTCCGTCCAGAAATCACATGAAGAGATGTTTATTTCTTCCATATTTTCCTATAAGAAAATAAGCTCAAGGGTATTATGACATGTCCAACATCAGTCTGGGTGAGATCTAAGATTCACAGAGGGGTTCCTATCTTACCTCATTTATTCACACGATCCCAATAAGCTTTCATCACTGATAAACTTTGATGAAATATAGATATATGTATACTGAAATATTCCTTTGTGATTTTTTTAGTGTAGATATCAAGATGTGAGTTTTCACTGTTAATGAAATTACATTTATCTGTATACACTGACTACTACTGACTAATGGAAGCTATATTACAAGTAGCTATATCCATGACATGAGAGAAATATTATTTTATTAATATTAAAGTTTTGAAAATTGATTCTAACCAAAAGCAATTACTAATTTTAAGGCGAAAATGCATTTGTTCACTCAATTATTGACAACAAAATATTAATAAGTATCTCCAATGTTCTAGACAATGTAGTGAGCATTATGAACATAATAGGAAACAATAAACCCTCTGCCTATACCTTCCATCCACCAGGTGAAACTGATACTTGGAAAGAGTTATTCAATGCCTAAATTCAGGTACTGTGGGGATCTAGTTGAGGTTGGGATCAAGAAAGCTTTCTTCAGGCAAGTTAAGGAGAAATACAAAGTTAAGGAGAAAGGAAGTAGGAAAAGAAGAGAGACAGAGAAAGAAATAGAGAAAGGAGGGAAGGGGAGAAGAGGAGAAGCAGAGGGAGAAAAGGAGAGGAGATTTGGGTTTCTGTTATACATTTGTCCATAAGTTTTTCAATATGCTATAATGCTTTGGAGTATGACTATGTGTGACTGGAAAGATATTCACTGTTCACATCCAAAGTTATGCTCACTGTTTTACACTGAAAGCATCTGAGAAAGGGAGAGAGATTTTTAAAAACAGCAGTTCCCAAAAGCTCTCTGCAAAAAAGAAAAGCACCCCGAGGGTTAAAGCATGGGAGTTCTGTTCTCTAACACATGCTTTGTATGAAAAGGGACACTGGTGACTTGAAGAGTAATTTTGCCCCTCCCAAAATGCCTGTTTTCTATCTTGTTGGTAGGAGAAAGAGGAAGTAGTTGATATCCAGTCTTTCAATCAAATCCCATAAATAACCTGGCCCATTTACTCTGTGCCATGTTGCAAAAGCTAGTGTACACATGGGAAACTGCAATGTACTAAAAATTTAAAGGGAAGCACAGCAGGTTGATGCAAAATGGAAAAAAAAGTCCAGATACTACATTAGAAAACTCAAACATTTCCCAGTGCCACTTCTACTTGAAGGCATAGCAACTTCTACACCTGGAAATGATTTGTTCATCTTTCTTGAAATAAGTTGGAGGAAGGGGACATTTCACAGTCCAAGGCCAGCTTGGTCACATGCCCAGAACAGAGCTGTCTGCACTAAAAGTAACAAAACCGTAGTCACAGAGATCTTGTATATATTTGCGAGGCTTGCTCTATATAATATCTCTGTAGGTCAGGTCATATCCTCTGGCTACAGTGAAGGTTCTGACAGAAGGTGTGTACTTTGGAGGCTACTACTTTAGTTTTTGGTGGTAAGGAAGGTACAGACCCCAAGGCTGAGCCATGAAATCATCTTCATTACGGCAGTTTCCAGAGCCCAGAACAGAGACCAAACAAGAATTGTCTCTGAAAGAAAAACTGAGAGGGCTTAAAGAAAAAGAAAAGTTACAAAATCCCTAATCTGAGCTCATTATGCTCAGCGTCAAAGGCAACAGATTGCGTTTTCCCTCACAAATTATACAAATTCTAGGACTAACAACACATTTGTGAGGAGAATTTCCGTGAACCAGAAAAATTCTAACTAATGAAAACTTTGTATGTGTCTTCACTCAATTCATACTTTCCAGCAGGTAGGCCAGACTAAAGAAAACCATGCTCAAAACTAACACTTGAGGTAGAAATCCTCCCTAGTTATACAGAGCTGTACCTACAACAGGCTGCAGGATGAAAGCTGAACTGTAACAACTATTACTGTCTAGTGACCCCTGATTCTTTCATGCCTCCCCTTCTCTCCTAGGATGGTGTGTAGGTTTGGGTCCCTGGTACCAGGTTACTTCTGCATGCGTGCGTGCGTGCGTGCGTGTGTGTGTGTGTGAGATAGAGAGATAAATGCTCTTGTGTCCTAATTAACCCCAAGGCTAGGTTCCATAAAGCATCCTTTAACGCAAAACAAGCCAAGGCCACTTCCAGAGTCCCAAATCCCTTCCTCAATGTCCCTCTACTACCTTACTTCCTGACAGAACAGGCTCTGGGCCTGAATCCACCCACCATTGGGGAAGCAGTGGAAGGCCCGGCCGAGCGCGGCCTCTCTCAGTCACCTCTCCTTTCTGTCTCCACAGCTCCAACGGAAAATCCGTCACCTGGGCTCAGAACGAGAAGAGCAGCCGGGGGCAGCACCTCTGGCAGCGGCTGTCGGTCCACATTAACAAAAAGGAGAACCCCAACCAGACGGCGGTCATCAAGCCGTTCCCCAAGAGCACGGAGAGCCGCGGGTTGGGCGCCGGCGCTGGCGGCCTGGGCCCGGGTACGCCGGGGCCGACAGGGGGCGCAGGGGTCGCGAGCTGCGCAGGCGCGGGGCCCGGCGGCCCGGAGCCACCCGACGCTAGCGCCAAGGCGCTGTACGACGTGGCGGAGGCTGAGGAGCCCTTCGCGGCGCCTGCGCGGCCGCGCTCGCCATCGCCCATCAGCACGCTGAGCCACCGTGCTGGTTCCGGCGGCCGCACGGACGACGACGTGCCGTCGCTGCACTCGGAGCCCGCGGCGCGCAGCAGCTCCTCACAGGGCTCGCTCATGGAGCAGATCAGTAGTGTGGTGACTCGCTTCACGGCCAACATCAGTGAGCTCAACTCCATGATGCTGTCCACCGCGGCCCCGGGCCCCGGCGGCGCCCCGCTCTGCTCGTCCTACCTGATCCCCACAGAGATCCAGCTGCCCACGACCATGACGACGTTTGCCGAAATCCAGCCTCTGCCGGCCATCGAGGTCACGGGCGGCGCACAGGCCGCAGCTGGGGCCCCGCCGACAGGGGGCGCCGCCCAAGACCCTCCTGCAGCCGGCCCCGAGGTTGTGGCCTGCAAGCCGGACCTGGAGGAGCTGGTGGCCCTCACCCCGCCGTCCCCCTTCAGAGACTCCGTGGACTCGGGCAGCACCACTCCCACCTCGCCAGTGTCCGAATCGGCCCTCTGTATCCCGTCGTCACCCAAATATGACACTCTGATCATACGAGATTACACTCAGAGCTCCTCATCGTTGTGAATGTCACTGGATCCACACTGGGACCCGTGGGCGGAGCAGAGCCCTCCGCTGTTCACACGGACGCACTCAGTGACACGCACTCCCCAGCTGGTGGGGCCTGAGGTAGAAGACGCCAAGTATACCGGTCATGGAACGGAGAGATGAATAGTGCTATCTCACAACAACCGATGAAGACACCAACTACAAATTTTTTGGCAGATTTTCTTCTAGTGGCCTTAGAAAACATGGGCTTTTAAGAAACACTGCTTATACATTTTGAGGGCTGACAAGAGTTTGTTCAAAGTTATATGCCAAGTGCTTTGCTCTAGGGAAGCAGCGAGTGTGAAACAGCATGATGGAGAATGAAAAACGGAGTTAATAAGCAACTGTAAAAGGTTTTGTTTCTTTACTTGCATTTTTTTCCCAGAAGAGTCTTTGATTCACGAAACATGAATGTACATTTTCTAACAAACTCACAATCTGGGACCAAAACGTCAACTTTTCATTTTCTTTTTCTTTTTACTCTTTTTTTTTTCCTTTAAAGGCCTTGAAAAGCAGTAACTTGGGCCCAGTATTGACTGAGGCGTCGTCGTGTGACCCATGCCAACACACAACTTGACAGTGAATGCTGAACTCATGTACTTAGGGCTTCTACCAGAGACTTTCCAAGTTGGTTGTGAAATATTCTTCCAAAAGCCTGCATCCCGGATTCCACCTAGTTGTTTCAGATTCACCTCCATTAACCGAGAAAACCAGTGGAAGATTTCTTGACTATTTCACCATGTTGCCAAATCAATACTGGAGTAGCAAAAAATATTTTCTGGGATACTATTTTGTAATTCCCTCACTGGGGTGCATTGTGTAGCTGGAAATTCTGTTTCTAATAATTTTTGCACTCCAGCCTGGCTCTTTCATGATACACATGCACTCCTCCTTATGAATGCTGTTCCGTTAGTGTTGCAGATAAAATATTAAATATGCATTTGGGCTTCTTCATTCCTTCCTTTCGAGAACCTGATGCACTAAGAGCTCCTCTGTTCCTTTGATTCCCACCACTGGGAGAATGGTTCATAGACCCAATGAAGACACTGTCACGATTGGAGAGACTGTTGTTGAAAAAATTAACACAGTCTTCATACACTGGAAATTTTAAACTGTGTCAAGTTGGCTTAGCAGAAATTTTGCTGTGCCAATGGGCAATGATTTTTAACTTTTCCTGGCTGCTTAAATAGGGCAGCTATGAACTATGACAATTGTAGATTTTTCAAAGCAATACAGCATATGAAAACAGAGGAACCTTAATATCAAGTACAGTCTTACTTAGCCATTCCAAAAAAGGCAAAGCAATTAATAATATTTTCCTTTTTAAAGTAATTACTAATATTATTTTGTGCACTTCATACTGTCACTTTTTAAATACTGCAGAAAAGAGATTTAGAGTTAACATAAAAATATGTGCTATGATAGATTCGTGCAGATAGAAAACATAACTCAAGACCTGAATCCACTGTCATCTCTATTTGCCCCCTTGCAGCTATCCTCAGGTACCAAATATTTTTGATTTATAAATAAGCTAGTAATAAAAGGAGGTGTCCTATAAATTTAATGTTCAGTTGACCCAGCCTTATACTAAAGATAGCCTTATGAAAAAGATTTGCTGTGAAGTAAAAGTATATTTTTGGCAGAGAGATAAATAGAACTTGCTTCTTTTAGTTCATGATTCTTTAATACTTTTTATTTCACATCTTTTTTTAAAAAAAATAAGAAATGGAAATTTGTTGGAACAATTTTTTCATTCTTCACATTTAAAAAGTATAATAAATAGACTGCTGACTTTATGGTTCTTATATCTATTATTTGAAATTTTAAATCACCTCTCAATGAGGAATATTAAAAGCTTATTTATTAAAGTATTTATTTAATGTATTAAAATATTCATTTAAGAGGAATGAAAACTTCTATGCTAGATTTTAAAATAATATCATCAAAGCACCCTTACCCAAATATTAATGAAATTCTTGAAACAGAAATAAAACCTAGCTACCTTCCATGTCTTCACTGAAACAAATGTCTGCCTCTATGTGAAAAACAAATGTAAATATTTTGAAGTAATATTGCTGGATCCTTATTTAAAAAGGTGGCATTCACCTAGGGATTTCTATCTTGATTTCTTAGGTATTGATACTTTATAAATACACTCTACTGTCTGTGTTTTAAAATTTGTTTCATAAAATATTTAAATTGATTTCAATTTTATTCTCAAGTATAGTAAGTTTCCTTATGTTGACCAATAGAACATTTTTAAAACTCCATGCTCAAATTTGTTTTCTAATTTTTCAGTGACATATTTTTTAAAACCACTATATATAAGAAACTTCATTAAAAGTTAAAATTTAATCCAAGTAAATATTCATCTGATACCTCCACATGATATATGATCAAATGTAGTAAAAGTAATTTGTCCAGGTAGAAAAGAATGAGATGTATTTTCTATATTTCTATAACTTTTGCCACTTCATTGAACGCACTGTATATTAGACATTATTAGAAACACATCCTTGAGATCTTTTATTTTGGAATGATGCTAACTCTGTCTCTTGCCAATTTTAATACCAGGTTCCAAGTAATAACTCTACAATACAAAGAGAACTGAGTATCTATTCTAGGGCTAGACTATGAACTTCACAACTCATTTGGGTACCTATGCTCATTGAATTTCCTTAAGAATAATCTGTTCCTGGTGCCCAGCGATAATTCATTTGGGATTTCCATGACTAAAAAGAAGGGAAAGTCTAGTGAAATGCTAATAATCAGCAAAATGACCAAAAGAAAGGTTTGATCCTGGGAAGAAAGAGAGACCTGGTTTGGTCAAGTTATAGTGGCTAAGCATTCCACTCATCCTTCTATTTTGGGAGAGAGATGATGGGATCCTGTGAAGACCATGAATGGACTGGAAAGACCCACATTTTGGGCCTGGGAGTGAGGAGCACAAAGGTGAAATTAAGAGAAAAATCCTAAGAAATTTGACTGCAGCAAAGGAAAAAAGCAAATTATCAAATGTGTTAATCTTTGAGAGTAATAGTCTTTCCCAAACTAGAGAAGTTACCAGTATGTGATCAGGAAGACTAAGAGCTATTATCAACTACAAATAAATGGTATAATGGCTCTGCTGCACTCCTGTGACCTCCAAACCAGGAATTAAACATCATTTTTAAGAAAAGAAAAAATAAAAACATTTCCTATGCTAGTCTCTCAGCAAAATGTACATGTTTTGGAGACGTCAAACTTATTATATGAGTTCACATTTAGTAACAGCTGATTAATAACCCTCAAGCTGTCAGAATCTCTATAGTTACCATTTACAATTTTATACTGTGAAAAAATACAGATCAGTGAAAGCATAAAGATAAATCAGAATTTCCTTTGAAGAGGGTCTGAGGCCTGGGAGATTCTCTACTGTTTATTTAAAAATGAGGCATGTATAAAATAGTTGGGTAAATTTCACTGATCTTCCCAATGTGAACAAATATACTATGTATATTGTGTGTATTTCTAGAATTCAATGGCAGCTGCTGGTGGTGTTGTAATTAGAAGTCTATATAGCATATAGATGTTTTAGAAAGATGGTGCCAATTCCAAAAGATTTGTGTGGGCTACAAGTGCTTGTACTTACTTTTTCCTGCACTTACAACTGATTTGGTTTTTAAATTGTGTGCGCATATTTGTTTCTTTTCTGTTGTTACGGCTTGTACTATTAAAATAATGGAGAATGTTAAATTATTTTGATGTGAATTGCAAATGATTTTTCATAAAGTATAACATTTTTATCAGCATTGTTTTGCTTTGTACTTGTATAAATGTATTTATTTTAGCATTTTAATATATACTTGCCTGTTTCTCAGTTGTCTAAATTATGTTTTAGGTGGTGTTTGTGAAGGTTACTTTTTGAAAAATATTAAAAAAAGAAACTATGGTATGACTTAACATTATTCCCCTTAAATGTTTAGAATATTGTTCTAATTGTGTTTTCTAAAATGAAGAGTTCTCATATTAATTAAATTCTCAATGACATACATAATCAAATTAGGAGGGTTTCAAAGTAGGCAATGAACAGATTATAGTGAAAATATAAGCCAATCACAAATCAAAAGATGCTGTTCCCAAAGACATCTACAAACAACTTTTAAGATACCAATAAATCCTTTTTTAAAAAAATGAATGTAGGAAATATACTTTTTGTGTCTAGGCATAAAAATTGTAGAAATAATTTTCTGTGTGGATAGAGATAACTTCACATGGATAAATTATGTCTTAGTGTGTCTGTGTCTCTGTGTATAGAAAAATGGGCATGTATTTATAGAGATAATTTACTTTTGAATTATCTACATGTGTGTCTGTGTGTATATGTCTGTTTATATGTATGTGTATAAGCGTTCCTGTACAACTGTCTGAGAAACAATTATTACCAAGTCACTTTTTACTTTGATCCTAAAGCAAATTTATATGCCCTGAACACAGATTCATGATAATCTAAAAGTAGAATATAGGGTAGATGTTTTATAAATGGAAAAGTAAAATAATACAAATTTAAAAATATATCTTCTCTATGCCTACTGACATTGTATTTTATATGCGTACATAACACAAAAACACACATATAGATACACATGTGTGTATTATATAAATTGCATTTAAAAGGTAAACCATTTTTCAGTTTACTTAGACTCTGCTTTTCAGTGTCTTCTAAAATACTATAAATAAGAATATTTCCACAGAAAACGGAGTTTAAAATGAGATATCTGAATACAGATAATTATTTCCCCCAAATCAAGGGTCTTGTAAGTCTCTGTATTATTTACTTTTCTCATTACTGACATCCAAAATTAAAGGAGGAAAAGTTTATTTAGCTCACACTTTGTAGAAGTTTCAGTATATCATTAGCACCCTGGCAGGGTGGTGTGGCAGCTAGGCATCACAGAGGAGAAGCAGTTTACGGTGAGCAGAAAGTAGCAAATAAAGCAAGAGACAACAGCTCTTTCTATCTCTTATATCTTATCAAGGTTACCAGGATTACTTATACTTAATCCAATTCACTTGATCCTAGTGCTGCACCATGAATCAGTCCCAGGACCACACACTCTGGATCCAGCCAGCTCTGAAGAGCTCCACCTATGACTCTTGAGGCCTTGGAGGGAAAACTTGACACAAGCCATAACAGTCTCCAAAGAAGCTTTCAAAACCATTCAAATCTAGCTTACTTAATAAAATAACACTGAACTGAAAGCCAGAATCTGTTACTATATCACCAACTAACCTTACTGAATGAATTCTTTAACTCATAGCTTTGGATGAAACAGTATACAAGATATAGCATTAGATGCTGATTGGCCAATATATGTATTCCAAGGGTGACAGTAAACTATGGCAGTGTCACCCAGAAGCTACTTTTTTTTTTTTGAGACAGGGTCTCGCTTTGTAGTTCAGGCTGGCCCTGAGCTCACTATGGAGCCCAGGCAAGCCCCGAACTCAGCAATCCTCCTGCCTCTGCCTCCTGAGTGCTGGGATGACAGGCGTGAGCCACCACCAGCCCGGCACTGTGGTATGTGGTATTGATGGCTGGTGGGCGTGAGTCTCCACACCCAGCATTGTATGTGGTTACCAGGATCGAACTCAGGACCTTGCGCTTGTGAGGCAGGCACCGGAACCACTGAGCTAACCCTCCGGCCCCAGAAGCTACTTTTGGAAACTGCTTTCAAATCTTACTAACTTACCTATATAATCATCAAAACCAAAGTAGTTTCATTTAAGAGACTAATATATTGATAATCCTTCATCATATCTAAACCAGGCAGAGTAATAAATACCTGTAATCTCAGCAATATGAGGCACAAGGATCACAAATTCCACTCCTGCCTGGACAACCTAGAGAGACAATGTCTCGAAATTTAAAACAATTACAAGATCTGGAGTAGTTTAGTAGTAGAGAGCCCCCTGAGTTCCACTTCTGAGTATAATTACTTCCAAAAAATAAAAGATAGATAAATAAAAAAGATAAAAAAATAAAAGATTAGATAAATACCTAATCAAGAAAAGAGGAGGGAGTAGAGAGGTTGAAAGGAGAGCAGAGGAATGGAACAGTTGTAAGGCCTTTTGTAAGAATCAAGATACATCATGTACAGATCTAAATTCTCACTAATTAATGTGATCATAATGTACCCTAAAATGTACCAATAAACTCAATAAAAAAGAAAAATGACAAAAACTGGTAAGGAGAAAAAATAGGGGGCAAATAGGCAGATAGATAAATATTGGAAATTACTAGGTAAAATCTTACATTAAAAAAATATCAAAAATGCAAGTGAATTTAAGATTATGAATACATAAATTATCAAAATAAAACAAAAATAAACTGAAAAGTCAGATAAACAATATTGATAGAAGGAAGTTTGAAATGTGAAAAGTCAGATAAACATACTGACAGAAGGAAATTTGAAATTATTATAATTTTAAAATATAATTCCCTTTCTAAGTGTGTTCCTAAAATAGTTAAGGACATAATATTGTAAATCATAGAGACTTGTGTTTAGAGTAACACAATTCATAATTACTAAATTTTGAAAGCAGCCTATATGTCCACCAACAGAGGAATAGTTAAAGAAAATGACTGCATGAGACTTTGGGGAAACATTTAGACACATACCATAATAAGTTATGGACATGTACCAACTCACTACAAGGAATTTAACCATCATTTACTGCAAACATGAACTGATAAAAATAAATAAGTTAAAATTATAAATTGCTATAGAAAAGATTTATACCCTAGTATAAGGACACTGAGGTCAATCTCCAATACCACCATAAATGAAATAAATAAAATAACATTTATTTTGGCTCTTAGTTTAAGAAGGTTCAGTCCCAACAGGAACCACACTGTGGAAAGACATGGTAGAGGAAAGCTGCTCAACTAATCCACCACAGAGCAATATGCTCAGTGATCCACCACATTCCCACCTAACTCCATCTCTTTTTTTTTTTTTTTCTTTTTGAGACAGGGTCTCACTTTGTAGTTCAGGCTGGCCCTGAGCTCATTATGGTGCCCAGGCAAGCTGCCGCGAACTCAGCAATCCTCCTGTCTCTGCCTCCCGAGTGCTGGGATGACAGGCGTGAGCCACCACGTCCGGCATTGTGGTATGCGGTGTTGATTGTTGGTAGGCGTGTCTCCACGCCCAGCATTATATGTGGTTACCGGGGATTGAACTCAGGACCTTGCACTTGCGAGGCAGGCACCGGAACCACTGAGCTAACCTTCCGGCCCCCCTAACTCAATCTCTTAATATTACATTCAGTTGCAAACTCATGAGCAGGTTAATTCATTAACTAATATGGTTTCTCCAAGGTCTAACCACCTTTAAAAAGCCTCAGCTCTGAATACGTGATACTTTTAGGGAACATTCTAAATTTAAACCATAACAAGAATTATAGTTTACCATAAGATTACATGTGATTAACTTTATTGATTCACTAGAAGAACAGATTTAATATAAAATATATATTTATGTGATTGTATGAAGGATTTACTTAGTAGGCTTAAAATGGCTGCCTGCTGAATTATGAATGGAAGAATGTCCTTCAAAATGGTTCTCTGACTGCTAAAACCCCAGAGGAGCTAGATGAAGGCCAAAGTCCTAGAGTTCACTGTAGAGTCTAGTATAAGTATAGATCAGAAAGCCAAGCATTTTTACATTGAAAGACCTAAGAATCTATATTAAAAGCTTGAAGGAACTGGACATAAGGGTCCAAAGGCAATGACAAGCCCAGAATTCCTCCAAAGAAGCAAAAACTTACGTATTTCCTTTCTGTTCCACCCATGCTACAAGCCTATTGGTTGGTAACACTCACAGCTGAGGTAGTCTTGTCCCCTTAGTTTGTAGCCTATACATCAGTTACTCACAGACTAATCCAGAACTATGTTCTATTAATCTATTAGGAATTTCTGACACCATTAAAATTGATGTATCACAATGAACTAAACACACAATTAAAGCCAAAGACAAGAATATATTCTTTTGATATATACCTCTGTGACCCACTTTTTCCACCAGGCTGTGTATCCTAATAGCATATTTAGCCATGAAATCATGGACAGATGAATTTACTGATGAGTATAGCAACCCCCATGATCCAGTCAGTTTCCAAAAGTGATTTGTGAACACGTGATAATTTTAAGGAATTCTAGATTTAAACTATAACAAGTAGTATAGTATACTATAAGATTTTTTTTGTTTGTTTTAGACAAGGTCTCGCTTTGTAGTTCAGGCTGGCTCTGAGCTCACTATGTAGCCCAGGCAAGCTTCAAACTCAGCAATCCTCCTGTCTCTGCCTCCCGAGTGCTGAGATTACAGGCGTGAGCCACCACACCCTGCATTGTGGTATGCGGTATTGATTGCTGGTGGGCGTGAGTCTCCATGCCCAGCATTGTATGTGGTTACTGGGATTGAACTCAGGACTTTGCGCTTGCGAGGCAGGCGCCAGAACCACTGAGCTAATCCTCCAGCCCTACTATAAGATTTTTAATTATCAATATTTTACTGTATGCTAAAACACTTTATACTACTAGAATATTAAAGAAAAAATATGATCTGTCTAAAAGACACAATAAGAATACTTAAAAATTAATATCATTTTATAATATTTTTAAATGAGGAACTAAAATTAGAAGAAAAATTTATTTAGATGGAAAAAGAAACGCTATCACAAACTTACAGCAAAGATTATTATAATAACAAAACAAGAGAAGAAGTCCTATTAAATCAGGAATGGAAGGCATATGCCATATTTACATGATTTCTGAAGTGAACAAGACATTTTGAAATTTAAATAAAATATTATATTAGTAATATTGCAACAATAGTTTAAATTGGGAAAAGTGTTAATACCTGGACTTTTCTAAGACAACTAGAGCATAAGCCTGACTTAGTTATTTTTGTCATTGTTAAGACAAAATACTCAACACCAAAAGTTAAAGAGAGAAATGTTTATTTAGCTCATAGTTTGTAGAGGTTTCAGTCCAAGGCAGGGTGGCTTGGCATAGGGGTTTCACAGAAGACAAACAATTCATGGCAGTCACAAAGTAACAAAAGCAACAAGGGGACCTAACAGCATCTTTCTGCCCCTTTTATCTAATCCAGACTACTATGGATTCGGGTGATACCAAACTATTCAGTAGACTCATGTAGTATTCACCCAGCCTTAATCCCAGCCCCACACAATCTAGATTGAGCCACCTCTGAAAAAGTCTATGACTACATGAGGCTTTGGGGGGACATCTAGACATAAACCATAACATTCTGCCCCCACCCCACCAAAGACTGATGCACATCTCTTTATGCAAAAGGAATTTAGCATCTGTAAGTAGCTCAAGTCTTCACAGTTTCAGCTTTGCCAATAACTAAAAGTCCAAAGTCTCCTCAGAGATTTAAGACAAACACTCTCCTGCAAGCACCTGTGCAAGTGAGAAGAAAGTTAAACATTTCCAACATTTAATGGCACAAGATAGATTTCTATTCTAAAAGGTAGAAATGGGGGGATACAAAGGAATGGTGTTAAATTAAGTCCAGAAAACAAAAAGGCAACCATTCAATCCCACAGCTCCACCTCTAGCACCTCAGACATTCTGTGGCAAGATGTGAATTCCAGAGGGCTTGGGTGGCTCTTCCCCTATGGCACTGCTGGCTGTTGTAGCTCCCCTGGTTTTTCTCTTAGACTAGCTTTTCTCACTCCCTGAGGCTTTCCTTGGACAGTCAAAGTTTCTGGCTTCTCCAAAATTCAGGGCTGTCCTCTGTACCTTCAGCTTCACACACTGCCTTCTAGGGGCACATTATCTGGCCTCTCAGGCCTTCTTTTTAAATTTGGGTGAAAAACTGACCCTACAACTCTTGCATTCTGCATACACCTAAAACCAGCATCATATTGATCATGTCAAAGTCTACTACCAGCTGGAGTAGTAGCCAGGCTTCCTTCTCTTTTGGCTGTAAAGTTCGAGTGTCTGTGAATTTCTCTAGGCCACCACCATTGTGAAACATGGTGCTCTGAATTATTCTTCTCAAAGCAAAGTCTATCACATTTGCAATTTTGAGGCTTCTGCAAAGGATAGAGTCTTGTCACTTCTTGTGATTCCTTCAGGGTCTCTTTTCTATTCTTCTGTTTCTTTTTAGCAGTCAAGATCTCTCTCTCTCTCTCTCTCTCTCTCTCTCTCTCTCTCTCTCTCT
>PVIC010017077.1:0-33158 GCA_004025085.1 Thryonomys swinderianus
TAGTTCAGGCTGGCCCTGAGCTCACTATGGTGCCCAGGCAAGCCGCCGCGAACTCAGCAATCCTCCTGTCTCTGCCTCCCGAGTGCTGAGATGACAGGCGTGAGCCACCACGTCTGGCATTGTGGTATGCGGTGTTGATTGTTGGTGGGCGTGTCTCCATGCGCAGCATTATACGTGGTTACCGGGGATCGAACTCAGGTCCTTGCGCTTGTGAGGCAGGCGCCGGATCCACTGAGCTAACCCTCCGGCCCCATTGCCTAACTTTTGACAGTGCTGTGGAGTTTTTTTTTCCCCCTTGGTTTGTTGATATTATGTACATGTTTTGGTTAATCCTTTGTTTTTTACATGGGCTGCAAATAACCTTCCTGTTTACCCTTTTCTTCTCATTTGGTTCTTAGATGTTTTTAATTTCAACATATATTTGTAATTTTCTTCTGCAGAGTTTTTAGTTTGGGTGTTTAAGGTTTTTTTTTTTTCCATTTCGCAATGTTTTATCACGTTTTCATGATAATCTCAATTTTCCTACTGAAAGTTTTAAAGTTTTTATTTTTACATTAAAGACTTTGGTCAATTGGATTTATTTTAAGAATAATATCATACATGGGTATGCACTTTTTTCAGGCAGAAAACCAAGCTGATACTGTAGTTTTTAACAACCACTGTCCTCTTTCTACAGCATGCAGTTCTGCTTGCTCATGCTGTTCCATGCTCACACAACCAATGTGTGTGCCCGGGTATAGCCTCAGCTCTCTGCATGGTGTCTTCAGTGCATCTCACTGTTTAAAATTTGGTAATTTCTGATGGCTACCAGTGTATTTATTTGCCCTCCTTAGTAGTTTCCAAAATTGGCTTGGCTAGCCTTGGGCCATTCTTTTTCCTTATTTTTTAGAACAGCCTGGCAAGATTTGGTATGCTGTATCCATTCTGCCAAATGACTTCTATTTGAAATCTGTATAACACAAGCTCTAAACTTTAATCATTAGCACATCAAGTGGTAGAAAACACTGGCAGGAATGCCTCTCTCCACCTCACATCACACAATTTACCAAAGATAGAACCTCTGAAGTCTTCTATAATTGGCACCTGACGTGTCTGCCAAAGGCCTTTGTGGTTGCTCCCCAGTTTGGCACTACTGAAAGACAGTGGAAACTTGGAGAAGTGGAGGCCCCTGTCATCAAAGGAGATGGCAGGACCCCAATTTCTCATTTTTTGAATCCTGGCCAAAAGTAAACCACTTTCTTTATGAGGCACTCTCTACTATTGCTGTGGGCCACCTCCATCGAGGCCAAAAAAGAACATGTCCACTTTATTATGGGTTGAAATCTCTAAAACTCCAAGTCTGTGTCAGCCTTTTCACTCAAAAATGTTGATCATCTAAGTTTTGGTTCTATTAACAGAAAGCTCACTAACACGACATCCAAATATAGTGGTGACGAATTGAAATAATCATCTTACATTGTCTCCGAAAGGTAAAAGTCAGTCTTGAGATGGAGGATGAGATAAAATCAGCAGGCTGTAGCTGATCCTGAAGAGTCTTAGGGAACTTAGCCAATAGCAGATAAACAGATTGAGGGAAGAGCTGGTTGCTGACGAGTCAGGACAGATCTACGTGCAGTGTCCATCGATGCAGGGTCAGAAGTGTGATGCCAAACTTGAGTGCAGTGGGGATGATGCACAAAAGTCTAAACTGGATAAGTGATAGAGTACTGAGATGGTTAGGTCTTATGAAAATTCATTGTTCTCCCTACAGGCATGTTAGTTACTTGGCAAAAAAATAAATTAGCAAATAAGGTCATCACAAGTGGTGGCAGCCTTGCTTCAGTCACCAGCCCTTATGCAGAGAGTCACCTTGGATTTTTCAGAAGACCATGAAACACAGTCATATAAGGAGTGGGAGTTTGTGGCCTCTAACATTACTAATGAGTTGAATCACCTTGGGTGAGAGTCTCTGGCTACTCTAAACCTCTCTAACATGAGGATGATGTTTATTTGTATGTCATAAGTTAAAAAAAAAACACCAACTACCATGCCTGGAAACAGTATGTGCTTAAGAATATCATTGTATTCTCTTAAAAATAACTGCAGGTCATCTCCTGAAGGCCCCAAAGAGTCCAGTTCATTTGTAGCATGGTTTTCATCCTGGTGTATGTACCTGTCCTCCTTTGGGGGAAGATCCCATTAGCAGCTCATCATGACATTAGTAACATTAGCTTCCATACTTTAGGTGTTGCAAGTCTCGTGTCTGTGATCCTTAATTTTCTATGTCTTAACTTGACCTTAAAAAATCCAACTATTCCTTACTTCTAATGTGTGAACTTTTTCTTTGCTCAACTTTTCTTTGCTCAGTTTCCTCATCTGTAAATGGAGAAAACAATAGGCTTGTGAGCATAAGTAAAAAAGTTATCAAGTAAAAGTGCTTGGAAGAGTATTCAGTACATATAGTCCCTCTATACTATCCAGAAAACATAAAAATAAATAATGTTCTATAGTAGACATTGTACTGTTTAGAAGTAGCTTTCCTCAGACTTGACTGCCAAATATAGACTCTGTCACTTGTTGGATGTTTGATATGAGGAAAGTTATTTAAAAGTTAGTTTCTTTTTCTCAGGCTTAAGCTCTCTGCTGCTAACAAGGAAGAGGAATAATGTTCATTTTGAGTATGAGTGGAAATCATGTGTGTTAATTGACTGGTACATTGGAGTTGCTCCATGAATCTGAGTATTCTTTATCACTACACTCCTAGTTTATGATCACTTTCTCAAAACATTGTTAAATTTCAGGTCATATTTGAGTCAAGAATGAGGGTGATAGCCAGCCTGGGGTAATGGGAATTCTATGTTTGAATCCTTAGCCCCAGGAGAAGTCCTAAATTTGGTGCATGTTACCACAGATTTTTGTTCTAGGAAAAGTTATCTGAACATTAGCTTCTGATGACCTGTTTTAGCTAAGATAGGATTTCAAATACACTAAAGAAGAAAGGCAGTGTAGACCGTAGAACTTTTTATCCAACAAAACTTAGTATGTTTCACACCAAACATACCAAAGATATGGTCCACTACACTCAAACTGAGTGGCCCATGTTGTGCCATGGTCATGGGCTTCCCATGGGTTGGGAGTTTTCCTGTATTAAGTTCAAGTTCCGCTTGTTGTCCTGAAAGAGCTGTACTTCTTCCTCTCATCTGGCTTTGGCAGGAGGAGAAGAGAAAGTCACCACAATGTGAAGAAGAAGCATTTGGTGATTCCTCTTTCTCTTCTTTCCTAAGACTCCTTCCCTGACATGAACTGAAGACTGTGGGATTGAATATGTGGGTGTGCTAATTGCTAAAATTGAAATGCAAGTTGGGAGAAAAGATCTAGAAAGAAAAGGAAGAAAGACGGCAGAAGTTGAAATTAATTTTGCAGACCTTAGATGTAATTGCAAGTTAAAACCCCAATATCACAGCAGTGGCTGTCCACCCAAATACAAGAGTTTGTGAATTTGACTTTCTATGCGTTAGTGGCTCTCCTCCAGTCTGTGGATGTGTTCTAATCAAAAGTGAACTTTTAATAGTTTCAAACCAAAGGAATCACAATGCAAAGGTTGTTGTTTACTTTTAAGTGGCTTTGTAATCTAATAGCAAAGATTTCACGTTAAGAAAATTCACTCCTTCAGGAGTTGTTTGGGGATTAGAGGACTTCTCCCCACAAAACTCCAGATTGGCAATGTCACATGAAAAACACTAAAGTATAACGAGTCCACACATGTAGTCCTCTATCCAGCGCATATAATCATAGGTTTTGGGTTCCAGGAAGTTATTTGTAGCTTCGTCTCTGATAGTTTGTATTAGATAGAATACAAATTATATACTCTAAGAATAAGAATTTAAATTGCATAAAAATTAATATTTACTACCCTTAAAATTTAGGGTGACATGGAATCTCCTTTATAATGCTTCACAGTGTTGTATTATTAGTCAGCAGTTCGTGGATCCTAACCATTATTTGGAGGACAAGACAGTGTGATGGTGCCCACATTGTTTTTCAGACATCTCACAAGATTTTCCTACCTGTTTTTTATTTAAAAATCATTGGTCAGGGCCAGAGATTTAGCTCGGTGGCTCTGGCACCTGTCTTGCAAATGCAAGGTCCAGAGTTCTATCCTGGTAACCACGTACAACAATGCTGGGCATGGTGACTCATGTCCACCTGCAATCAGTACCACATAACACAAATGCCTGGTGTGGTGGCTCAAGTCTGTAATCCCAGCACTCAGAAGGCAGAGGCAGGAGGGTTGCTGAGTTCTAGGCTTGCCTGGGCTACATAGTGAGCTCAGGGCCAGCCTGAATGACAAAACAAGACCCTTTCTAAAAAAAAAAAAAAATTGGTCAGAAAATGGTCACATGACACTTTCTGCAAAGCATAATGGGATAGCTATATTTGTGGCTACAAATTCAGAAGTGAAAGTGATAAAGGGAAGATTAGTGGAAACTATAGTAGATTTTGAGTACAAAGGATCCATGGAGTTTGACTACCATATACCACCAGGAAGGAGTTTTTGTGCTGAGCAAACCCTCAAAACCTTATTCCATCTCAAAATAGCCACTATTTGGTATCTAGAAATGTGTGTCCCACTAATAGATTTTATAGACACTGCCCATACTTTAGATCTCTTCATTCTATCTTATGCTTATTTTGTATGTAGTATTTTATGTATTTTATTATAAAATAAGAAGTAAAAGTTATACTTATCAAAGTATAAAGATTAAAATAAAGTTTTAAGAAATTTAGGAGATGAAGATTATATTTTCTGTGCAAATACTCTGCTTACCATTACTATTACTCTTCTGATCACAATAGAAATGGAAGCAGTAATTCTCTATGTGTTGATTTCTGAGATATACCAAAACCTGCTCAAAAATTTCATGCGACAGAATATTTACAGGTCCTAATTTTCAATTTTATTGGAATATTGTCTAAAACTGCTCTTTTCTCCCCTCTTTTGTCCCCCATCATTATTGTCATTACAAACGGAAGTATTAGACTGTTTAGACTTCATAGGGCAATAAATGAATAATAATTAGGAACATAACATGGGGGTTAGAGTTCTAAATCAGCCTTGAAATAATGATCCTCATTCAGTCTGTTCAGCTGATCTTTTGGAACACGTCCTTTAGTTTTCCAAATCATGAGTAGGTCCAAGCACAGGGGAATCTTCACCAGTGATGGTCCAACACATGGCTCTTCTTCACCAAGGTCATGTGGGAAAGGTGATCAGAAGTGAAGATCCAAGAGAGAAGATGAACTCAATTTACTTTTTCTAAAGAAAACTAACAGGTGGAAAAGGCATTGGGGCTTTTCTAGGCATATGAATGAAGATTGCTGATGGTCTTCTCATGTGTACAGGCATTGTGTGTATTATACATACATGTACAGCATGATAAAGCCACATCTGATGCATCGGATTATTATAGTGTTTAGGAATACTGGTGATACATTAGTATATGCTCTAATTTTTAATTCAGGAAACAGATTTAAATTAGGTAAATAAAATATATTTTTCATATACTATAGTCTAAAGACATTTTGATAAGAAAAATATGAGATTAGGAAGTAATTGGCAAAATACCTTGATCAGTACTGTATATCTTCTGAACCTCCAAGTTTGGAATATTTAGTCCAGCTGCTTAGAAAAGTTTTTCTGAATTAATTTTGAAATCTAAGGCTACATTTAATCAGGAAGTGCATTTTTAGTCATTGAGTTTTACCTTCAGCAATGTGAAAACATTACAAAGCAGGAAAGGCTGAGGGAGCTGAACAGAAGCAGGAGTCACTGTGCTCTGTTGTGTTCCCCGGAAATGTGCTGCGCCCCTTCTTGATTTTCAGGGGTCCATTTTCTTTTGTCAACTTCTAGCCTCAGGAGAATCAAGGAAAGAAATGGGATTAACTCGCCTCTCTCTTTAGTACTATGTTAAAGTACGGACCAGAAAGAATTTGAGATACATTGGAGTAATAAAATTCTGCTTTAAATATGAAAAAGAAAGAAGTTTCTGAAACATCATGCAAAAACCAAATGGACCAATTTTACATATGAAAAGAAAGTGGGGTCATGTGGTATAAACAACACCTATACTGACTTTTCCCTTGACAAATCTCTCCTGGGGACTTTGATATTTCAACATTTATTGCAGTACATTATATAAGAATACAAAAGGGTAAGTTGTAAGACCACTAAGTGGGAGGGATTTAATAGGGCCATCTCTAATAATGCTTAGTTTTGAATGATGAGTGAATCCTGACCTTCTTCAAATAGACACGGTGTAGACATTTGTCCTTTTTTAAAATTTTTATCTTTATTGGTACATTGTATATATACATCATACCATGATCACACTCAGTATTGGGAATTTGTACCAGAATATGACATATTCAATTTTCATTGTTTCCCATTCCCCTACCGACCCTCTAAATACATAAGCTTTGTTTCCCTTTTTATTATCATCACATTTTTTTACACATCATTACTCACCCCTCCATCACATTTCCCTTTGAATATTTTGTTTTACAGTATCTATCATATACTCTAGACCTCATTAACATCTTCAGTTCCTCATACCAGAGAACAGATATGATATTTACACATCTGTGACCTATTTATTTCACTTATGAATATGTCCTAAAGGTACGTCCATTTATACTGAAATTGACATTTATCCTTCTTTACTGTGGCTCAAATTTTAGGAAAACATCATCCAACATTCAAACCAAAGAGCTAGTGTTTGTAAAACTTTGTGGCAAAAATTCACATCACTGATACAAAAATCAGCTAATTCAATGTAAAACAATCTTAAAGAGTCTCTCCACTATTTTTTTTTTTTTTTTTTTTTTTTAGTAAACCAAGTGACAGAAGTACACTATGTTCACTTTGGAGGGACTCAGTTTTACTCTGCACCTGAAGACTATCCCACTGATGAATTTACAAGGAAGAGTGGTTGCCACAAAAAAGAAACGTGTTCACACACACACACACACACACACACACACACACACACACACACACTCTCTCTCTCTCTCTCTCTCTCTCTCCACCAGGGAGGATAAGCAAAAGCAACAAGGACTGCAATAAGATTTCAGTAATGGGCTGGGCGTGGTGGTTTATGCCTGTCATCCCAGCACTCGGGAGGCAGAGGCAGGAGGACTGCTGAGTTCGAGGCTTGCCTGGGCTACATAGTAAGCTCAGGGCCAGCCTGAACTATAAAGCGAGACCCTGTCTCAAAAAAAAAAAAAAAAAAAAAGATTTCAGTAATGGAAGTGTCTCATCTTTGTGAAGACTTTTACAGTGCTCACATATAAGAGTAACAGACTCAATATATGTATAATTCATGTATTTAATATGCCTAAATAAAATGTGAAATATTATACCATAAAAATAAATAATTAAGTTTGAATAAGAACCAAATACAACTTTTAGAAATTATAAACTCTGATGGGTGGATTAAACAACTTATACATAGAATTAATGAGCTGGTAGATAGATCCAAATCAGCAGACCACACAGATAAAAAAAGAAAAAATATATGAAGGTGATAAGAAATATGGTAGAATAAGAAAGTTTGGTATTTACCTATATTATATATTTTAATATACAATGGGTTGACAATTTTCCAGGAAAAAAAATTAAGATGTAGGAAGTCTGTGCCATATACTGAAAGATCAAACTGAAAATCCATATTCAAACATCTGAAACTAAATACAGGTACAGAGTTCTTAAAAATAGGCTGTGGGATCCAGGGGAATGGATCATAACTAGGACCTTTAGATTTAGGTTCTAGCCTCCTGTGAGTCAATGGCGCACAAGGATAAAATAAGAGGCTTAGAGAAGCTGAGCTTGGGTCTGAACCATCCTGCTTTGGGTAGCCCCCAGGTCCCAACCTGCCGTAACTTTTTTCTGCACCTCTCTAGTAACAAAAATGTTACAAAGACTCAGAAGGCAGAGTAAACACCAGTAATGGAGCAGTTCTTCCTTAAAGCATCACAGCATGTGGGAGACCAGAGTCCTTGTTTTCCAAGGTGAAGGTGACCCGAGTTCAAAGTGGTAGGCAGCCAGGAAGGGTGTTCCGATTATTCCGCCCAAACAGGATTCCTTTGCAACATAGCTAAGTCCAAAGTCTCTCTGTGGGAAGGCTTGGTCAGCTTTGACCCTCCAATTATTTCTCCCAAACAGGATTGTTCCCAACACAGGTGAAGAGAAAGATGAAGAGATGAAGAGGTTTACTGAAGGGCTTACCCTCTCTAGAACATCAGTGGTAGCCAGAAGGGGATACAAAGTTGATTACTTCTCTGAACCATAGAATTCTAGACCTATGAAACTATTTTTCCCGACATGGGATGAAGTAGGGAGGAGTCAAATAAATATAGTCTGATGGAGTTCCGAGCCCAAACACCATTTTCAAGTTATACTGCAGAGAATAATCTTCAAGTTGGAAAAAAAAAATGATCTAAATGAAGAGTCCAAAAATGTGAGAAGGGTTGGTGGGCAGAGACATTAGTAAGTAGCTGTGAACAACTAAACAATTCTGGCTGTTAAAAGCAGTAAACATTATAGCATTTGGGGTTTTTTTGGATAGAAATATTTTAGAAATAAATTATTGCAATACAGTAGTAAGTAAAAAATCAACTAATTAGAAGATAAAAATACCTTCTAGTTTTAGGAGGATAGTAAATAATATGGTTGCCTTCCGACTTTAGTTAATCCTATTGTATTAAAATAGCTCTGATAACTCCTGGAGTTTAGATACATAACACAAACTTCCAAAAAACTAGGAGCAGGGTACAGGAAATAGAATTAGTAAATAAGGACAATAAAATGGCCGAAAAAAATTCCTCAGTTGTTTTTAAGCAGAAGCAGTGAAGGAAGAACGGAAGAGAATGGGACAAAGAAATAGCAAATGGCAAAGTGAGAACATAACTTCAAATGTATTATAATAGGTGTGTAATGATTATTTTCATATATTATCATACCAGACAAGTTAATATTAATAAATGGATTCCTCAAAACTATTCTTTTCTTCTTTCAGGGCACATACTGTCTAGGTAGAGAATCTATTTCCCATTCACCCAGAAAGGTAGGTCCATTTCTTTATGCACCAGTATCAGTAAAACTATAATGTTTAAACCAACAATCATATTTCAGAATATAGTGTAAATTTGCTCCACTTTATATACATATGTGTGTGTTTGGTGTGTGTGTGTGTGTGTGTTTAGAAGAGGAGGAAAGGAACACAGTGATAGAATGAGGAGTTTTGTATTTTAAACAATGTGGTGGGTGTTTTGCATTGAAACTTTGGTGCTATAAATTGCACTTATCTGATGACTGCTTTTCCTTTTCTAACAATACAGAATTGGTATTTGTGATGTGCTTATGAATGCTGATTAGACAAATTGGTAATATATCAACATTTTCTCTCCCTCACCTTTTTTCTCTTTCATCTTCCACTTCTTTCTCTTTTTCTTTGCCTTTAATTGCTTTCTTTAATTCCCTATAATATCATCATGATTATTAACAATGGAAAACACCTTTTTCTCTCTAGCATTCCTTTCTTTTCTTCTTCTTTTTGAACTTTCTTTCCACTATTTTGTTTGGTTTAAAAGAACCTGGCTCTTCTTTCCCACCCCTTCTTCCCACCAAACACCATGGCACAGTTACCCAGGTCCTTACACTTGGTAACGACTGAAGAGTTGGCATCTGCCCAAGGAAAGCCAATTAGAGACTTATCGAGTACTTGAGATTTGATATACAGTGGATTTGAAAGACATGAGGCCTCTTCCTTCACTATAAAAAGTACATGCAGAAGTTACTTATGGCTTTTAAAGCACTTGGAATAATTATTCAGAAAGCAGATAACAAGATAAAAACGGAAGAGGAAATAAAAACCAAACATGCGATGGGAGGGGGAGGGGAGCACAGACTGAGAGGGAAAGAGAAAATGAGTCAGGCATTTAATAACATTTTTTGATGCTGAATCCAAAACTGCCTAATCACTACATGTGCATGAAAAAAACATACATTTTAAAAAATTGAACCAGTTTAGATTGGATTTCTGTGCTTTTTACTCCAATCATTTACTGAAGCAAAAATTTGGGTGAATTGATTTAGCAAGATGTAAGGTAGAAGTACAGGGCTTACTCTTAAATTTACAATTAAAATAGCATGTAACATTCAAAAAAAAAACATTTTTTTTCTTGAGCAATCTCATCAGAAGTGGCCAAGATCAACTAAGTTTTTGTAGGTAGTTTGCTTTAGTCCTATTCAGTCAAAAACTCAATTTGAGAAAAAGTATTAAAAGCTTTTCAATATGAAAGATTTTTATTTTACTGTTTGTTCAGTGAACAGTAGTGTGCTTACATTTATTTCTACAAAATATGAAAGTTAACATTAAAGTTTGCATGTTTTACACAATATAAGGAAAATATGAGTAATATGAGAAGAAAAAACTAACGTCGTGAGTGGCATGAATCACTGGAACAGACTCCACATTTAAAGGAAATAAAGGGAATTAACAAAATCTGTTATTTTTCATTTGCTTTTGGCTTCGTATTTAATCCAAACAAAGCAAATATGGTAAATATTACACATATGTAAACACTGCTAGCACATCTCTATTAATCATGTAGTACAACACTTGATAGTCTCGATTAAAACCCTTAATTTGCCTGCTATAGAGCCTCCAGTCCCTCGGGTAATTCTCCCTTATTTTCCTAGATAACTTATTTAGGAAAAGTATAATAATGAAATGATCTTAAAATGAAAAGGCCTGAAAATAGCGCTCGTATTTAAATCACAATACTTCACACTCATGCGAGATTTCTCCATCTCCGCAATCACACAGCTGTTTTCCTCAGGGTGTTCTCACAAGTTCATAAAGAAAAAAAAAAATTATGAGCCTTCTGAAACCCCAAGGAGAGCAGCTGTGTTTTTGATAAACTGGGCTAAGGTTTCAACACTTGAAGCTACAGAGAAATTTACACGGGAATTTTCTGCATTATATATCCACGAGCAATATATTCTCAACAGTAACAACATACACCGAATTTAGTCAGAGTTTACACAGTAGAGCAGCCAGGCTGAACACTGTGAAATTACAATCCTGACCTTCACCAGAAGACTCTGCCCTGAACGTACAGTGTCCTTTTCCAACCTCCACAGAAACATGGGGCAAATCAGCGAAGAGAGAGGAGGCGACGAGCTCTCTGAATTGACCCTCACACGCACGAGCGTCCTGTCTGTCGTAGGTTATTGGCATGAACCTACGGTTTCAGTCAAGAAAAACTTTACCAGATCCTGAAGGACTGAAGAGTCGGGACGCCGCCTAACTGCAGTTCTTCTGATGAGTGGTCTTCCAGCTTCCTCACTTTGCGGTCAAAGCCCTTGTTGTTCTGATTTCAGACAAGGAAGAAGTGTTAGCACATTGAACATAGTTTAAAGTTCTTAAAAAAAAAAAAAAAAAAAAAAAAACTTTGTAAGAAGCAACCTGGCTCTTGTCCACGTAAGCCCAAGAAAACATGCATTGAAATCGTCAGCAGTGTATTCATGGCGGACAGTACTCACTTCTCTCTGTGTGCCCTTGATGCTTGGAGTCGTCTTAGCACCCTCTCCGACCTTTCCTTCAGGCAGAGGCGTTGTCTTTCGTTAGATCTCCTGCCCATCAAGGAGAATCAAATTGACTCAGGGCTCGGTTCCTCATCTGTGCACCACGTATCCTGCTGACTTTTTCTGCTCCTTGTTTTCTAGGACCAGTGTGACGAGAGTCATATTTCAACTAATGCTGTGAGCAAGGTTTCTGTTAAGAGCTCTGTGTTTTGTTTGACTTATTTTACGGGACAGGACAAAAGTGCCTTACAGATAACCCCAAATCTAATTAAAGTGGCACCTGTGATTCCTAAATTCCTGCAATGACTCAGCTGTATATACTTTCTAGTAAGGAGGACACAGAGAGTGAGAAGAAAACAGGTGAATGGGATGTAGCTTCAGTCACACAATTAGAGAATTAGCAAATCAGTGCAGTGTTAAAATTAAGGTGTCAAATTGGCAGTTTAATCATTCCGATCATCGGATAGCACGTTAGCAGACAAAGTGCGCAGTAATACTTTGAAATAGTGTATGGCACTGAATTAGTGGCCCGTGTGGCTTTTTCTCATAGATGAGTCTGCTTGGAAAAGTAAAATGATGTTCCCGGGTTTATAGAACTAGTAAATGGCAGGGGTTGTTCCCAAAGCCCATTTTGTCTTCCTTTCTTCTTTATAAACCTAATTTCATATTTCTGTTTTATAGTCCTGATGATAATGATGCACGTTCATGTTTATTATGTATGAAGAATAATGGTCACTTCTAGATAGAGATGAAAATAAATTGTGCTGATTTGCTTACTGTACTATGTTAATTGTTTCACTACTCCCTTCACTTTCACTAGGGCTGGGAAAGTAGACAGTGTGACACATTAAAACAATTTCTTTGTCTTAGGAGGTTACCAAGAAATCAATATAGTTGCCCCTGCTGGGGCCAGGGAAACTTACTATACTTGCAAGGTACAGGGCACCTCTCCTGCAAATCAGTAAGACATGGCAGAAGCTCTGTGTAAAATTATATCTCCCCTAATGTGTATAGATTTTTAACCTCCAGTACATAAGAATGCAACTTTCTTTGGAGATATGTTATTTATAGTGCTAATCAAGTCATGAGGTGTGATGAAATTACAGATCATATGTTTAAATTTTAGTAACTTATTACAGTAAAAGACATGTTGCCATTAATCACCCTCAAGATGCACCGCCACCCATCAAACACATTTATTCTGACATTCTTGCCACATTTTGGAGCAGTTTTAGGAGTTCTCTTTTTTGAATATCTTCACAAGATAGCATCAACACTCAATCTGCTGGAAGAGGGAATGGCTGGAACTCTTGAAGACATAGGTGTGAGCAAAGACTTGATGAATGAAACCCAGATCACATGAGAAATATTACAAAGAGTCAATAACTAGGATCTCATCTTATTAAAGAGTTTTTGTACAGCAAAAGAAATCATTAGCAGAATAAAGACAACTGACAGAGTGGGGAATTTTTTTTCCCCAGCTGTTTCTCAGATAAAAGAACGATATCTAGAGTATGTAAAGAAATGAAAGCTGGGTGTGGTGGCTCATGCCTGTAATCCCAGCACTCGGGAGGCAAAGACAGGAAGATTGCTGAGTTTGAGGCTTGCCTGGGCTACATAGTGAGCTCAGGGCCAGGCTGAACTACAAAGCAAGACCCTGTCTCAAAAAAAAAAAAAAAAAAAAAAAAAAAAAAAAAAAAAAAAAAAAAAAAAAAGAATGAAATGAAAAAAATCACATCCCCCAAATTTAAAAAGACACTCCAGAAATGGGTATCCAAGATGAATACACACTTTTCAGATGTGGAAATAGAAATAGCGAATAAATATGTGAGAAAATGTTCAACATCATTAATCATTCAAGAGATTTAAATTAAAATATCGGGATTCAGCCTCACTTCAGAAAGAATGGTTATCATCAGGAAATCAACCAGTAACAAGTCCTGGTGGGGGTGTATGGCAAAGATACCCATCTCCACTGTTGGCGGGAGTGTGGGGCGGTACAATCACTCTGAAAATCAGTGTGGAGATTCCTAAAATATCTAGGATTAAAGGTCCAATTTGATTGAGCTATTCCCTTTCATATCACCCAGAAAAAATTCAAAGTATCATACCACAGTGATATATACACACCCATGCTCTTGAAATCAACCCAATGTCAATAAACTGATGAATGGACAAAGAGATATTTTTTAAAAATTGAAAAAAAATTTTTTTTGAGACAGGGTCTCGCTTTGTAGTTCAGGCTGGCCCTGAGCTCTCTATGTAGCCCAGGCAAGCCTGGAACTCAGCAATCCTCCTATCTCTGCCTCCCGAGTGCTGGGATTACAGGCATGAGCCACCATGCCCGGCATTGTGGTATGCGGTATTGATGGCCGGTAGGCATGAGTCACCACGCCCAGCATTGTATGTGGTTACTGGGATCGAACTCAGGACCTTGCGCTTGCGAGGCAGGCGCTGGAACCACTGAGCTAAATCTCTGGCCCCAAAATTGAATTCTTTATTGGTACATTTTATCTAAAGCTCACCCAAAATATATTTTTTAATACCATGGAGTACTACTCAGAGATAAAGAAGGATAAATTTGAGACAGTTATAGCTAAGTGGATGCTGTACCTTGAGACCATACTCTTAAGTGATATAAATCAGACACGCATGTGTAAATATCATATGGTTTGTCTGGTGTGAAAAGCTAAAGTGTAAATAGGATAAAAATGTGCAATAGGTATTGTGAAATAGGAAGAAAGTGTTCAAATGGGAAGGGGAATAAGAGAGTGGGAAGAGGGAAAGGAAGGAAGGGAGGAAAAAATGAGAAAAGAGAGATAAAATGGAAACAAAACTCTTGTGAATAATAAGGGGAAAGGGTAGATGGGAGAGAAGGGGAAAGAGAAAAATATTCATCAAGATATTCCATGCAGCCGTGGATTTAGCTCAAGCGGTACCGTGCCTACCTTGGAAGCACAAGGGCCCGCATTTGATCCCTGGTCCCACACACAGACACAAATAACATGCACAGGTACGGATTCTGTCTGATGAAGGTCATCATTATGTATATCTATACAGTACCAATAAACTTCATTAATAATAGATGATGTGATCAAAAATGTGGTAAATGTTTCTTGATTGAAGAAGTCCCACTTCAGGTACAATAACTTCTTTTTTAAGAAAGAGTGCCTATTAACGTCAGTCTCCTGCAAATTATGATTTTTATTGATCAATTACCATCTTGAAACATATGAGTGCACTAAGGGAAATCAACTATAGTGTACTGCTTTAGGGATCAGAGTGTATGGAAAAGATCCGGACCCCCTTCATGTATCCCAAGGTGCACATCACGGGCAGAGCCCCCCCATTTCTAAATCACCTGTGTTAAATACCCATTTTGTTTCTCTGTCTTCTAAAATGCCTTATTAAGCAACTTGCCCTCGAGGCACATTTGGTAGCAGAACTTTTCATAACATATAACCAACTATTGCCTCTGCCTTGTGGATGTTCTTTCTGTGCCCCTTGAGTTCTCTGGTGACAAATGGGATCTTTGTAGCTGTCAAAGGACATGATTCAGGGCAGAGAATTAAAGAAATGTATGTTACATGTCTCTGTGTCATAACTTAGGTTTAAAAACAATCATTAAGTTGCCTAAAATCGAACACTGAATAGAGGGAGCCACTGAAATGTTTCACCAGAGTGAGGAACAGATGCAACATTACTTTGACACAAAGGAGGTCTCTCTCTCACTCTCTCTCTCTCTCTTTCTCCCTCTCAACTGTATTTGTTGATTCTGCAGATATTTACTATCTAGGATTATAGGTAGCAAAATTCTATATAAACTTCCCTCTGGACAAGAAATGCCTACCGACTTTTATTCCTATATTCTGCATCTAAAGTACTCTTTTCAGAACTTGAACTCAATCTTAATGCTACTGAAAATTAGCATAAGCATATTCAGGCAATATTTGTGACAGTTACTAAAAAAATTATTCTTTGTCTGAAGTTCAAATGTAGCTTTTTATTTTTATTTACAAAACCTGGCAACTCCAATTACATGGAATTTTCAAAGTAAAATAACTCCTTCTCCAAAAGAAAGTGCATCTATCCAAGTTTATATAGGACACATTTTTGTGAATGGAAAAAACTGGCCAAGAAATACTGTCACATGATTTAACTTGCTTTAAGGCAAGTTAAGTAGTGGTGTAAGTGGCAAGGTAAGTTCTGTGGGGTAAGTAGTCAAGGAGTCATTAGTGCAGAGAGAAGTCATTATCAGAGCACTGCTTATGGTAATCAGATACCTTTACTTTTAGACCAAGAAGAATATTAAAAAGCCAAAATGGCAGTTCAGCCAATGTTGTGGTATTTATTTGTGCTTTTACCTGAAGTTGCTGAAACAAGATGATACTGACTTTCTAAAAGTGAGGATGTTGTCATCCCCAAATCCAGCCTCAGGTCTCTGAAATGTCAGGAAAAACCCCAGCTCCCACCGTAGTGAGACGTGCGCTGATCTCCCTTGCAAGTTGAGCTCAAAATATGGAACAAGTGTCACAGTTTCCTATGACAACTTTCCCTGTTCTGCAACAAATGTGCCACCTGGAAGCCCACCCGCAAGTCTGGAGAGAAGTATGGTGCTGATGTGATAGGCTAAGCTTTTCCCTCTAGAAAAATGTTTTCGTCTATGCAGTTCTTTGCCTTTAATGACACCATCATATAAAGAGAGAAAGTGAGAAGGGAAAAATCATTTCAGTGGTCTTGTAATTTGAAAGAGAGCAAATAAAACTGTCCATAGCTGGTCAAGAACAAGTGCTTGTGCTTGGATTTGAGGACAACATCCAAATGTAGATTTTTTTTAACCTCCTTTGCCATTCGAGGAGATAGAAGAGAGTGTGCTCACAGCAGAACTCTAACATATGGTGAAGGAAATTGAAATACGTTAAGTGGCAAACCAAGTACAGTGTTTTTTCTTTTCTTTCCAATTGAAGTGATGCATTGCTAAAAGAAATAGATTGTAGAGTATGTTAAATTTGAATATAAAGGTGATATCCTTTCAGAAACAGCAAATGGTATTGCAAACACCTGAGGGGAATTTTTAATGAGTTGGGTAAGATATAAAGAGCATTTCCTTGTGGTTTCAAATGTAAAGAGAATACAAATTGGCAAGACAAGAAAACTCTTCTGTTTTTAAACTGTAAAAGTAAATGAAGTTATCGCCAGTGTCAAGTGTGATTTAATAATTCTTCATTCAATTTTAATGGTTTCCAGATGGCTTGATATTGTTCCAAAAATAATGATGGTGTATACATTTCTAAAGTAACTAAACAATGATTTTTTAGAAAAGTAGAAATCTTATAAGCTATCCAACTTATATTTATCAATTACATTTATCTAGAACTAGAGATACTATATAAGAGAATCTTTATATAGACATTTACTGTCATTTCACTTCTGACATTTTTCCTCATTGATGAAATATACATTTTTTTCTCGGTTTAATTTTCTCCTTCCATCCCCTGTTCTTATATGTGTACAATAAACTTGTTTGGTGTTATTTGTTCTTTGAAGGTAGGATCAAAGCTCATTTTTTTATTTAATACAGGTTTGAAAATGGCTTTAGATAGTTATATGTTGAAACTTAGAAAAATGCTCGTCATTGTACTGAACCACCGGAATGTTAAGTGGAGGACGAGGGGAAGGAATAAGGGTATCTTGGTGCACTTTCTGCAACTTAGCTATGGTACATAGATAATGAATATAAGACTGAAGTAGGCATAAAACACTAACTTTGCTTCTACAGTCTCAATATTTTTTTTTCTTTTAGCCTGAACCCAAAGGCTTTTCCTTTTTCTGTTTTCTTCTTTCTTTTCTCAAGGTACTTGTCATGGAGACCCAGACTTTTACAATGAGTTACATTTCTGGCTCTATTTAATTTTGTTGTTGTTGTTGTTCTGTTTTTTGAAATTGGATCTTGCTGACTTGCTCACTCAGGCCTAAAATTTTCAACCCTCCTAACTCAGACTCCCATAGTGCTGGGATTATGAATTTATCCAACCATGCCTTGTTACAGTGATGGTTCTAAGCCCCAAGATGTTCATAATGCATCCCACATTCAAAAAAAGTTCATGAGGATTGAGTTAAGAGATGATGTCTTTATGTAGCAGTCCCTATGGAAGTAGCAGAGACTATTCACCAAAACAGACCTTAAAATAAAATTTAAATAATATACAGAGAGACAGATATCATATCCTGCCACTCATGTTTTTAAACTGTAATGGAATTAAAATAGAAATTAGGAAGAGATACCTAGAAAATCTCTCAAGCATGTGGATATTAAACCACTAATTTCTAAGTAATCTAGAGGTCAGAGAAGTCTCAAAGAAAATTGATTGAATAAATTTTTTTAAATATTAAAATTTGAGAGATGCAGTTAAGGCAATGGTTACAGAAAAATTTTATATTAAATACTTATATCACGAAGGGAGGAAAGTCTGGAATTAGTAGCCTAAACTTTTACTTTCATGGCTGTGAAGAAAAGAACTAACTGAATCTAAAGGAAGGTATCATCAGAAGTAAACACATTTGAAAAAAAATCTATGAAAAATCATTTAAAAGAAAACTTGGCTCCTTGAAAAGATCAATAGAATTGATAGACTTCTAACTAGATTGAAAGACAAAGTAAAAAAGAATGAGAGAAGTTAAAAGGTTACTAATATCAAGAATGAGAACAAAGACCTAATTACTCATTTTGCCACAATTAAAAACTAGTAAGAGAATATTGAACATAGTACTTATGCCTACATAGTATTAAAAAAATAGATCACAGAGATCTAAATACCTTACCTTTTCTCTGGTATGAGAACCTATAGATGTAAATGAACTCTAGAATGTATGATAGATTTTGTAAAATAAGAAATATTCAAAGGGAGTGTGTGGGGGGGGACCGAATGAGGGGAAAGAATAAATATGATTCGGAAAGAAAAAGAAATAGCATGTATATAAGGGGTGGGGGGTTGTTCGTGGGTAGGGATATGGGTAAAAATGGGAATTAACTTCTGTTACATACTAGTACAAATTCTCCAGTGTTGAGTGTGATTGTGAACTGTATTTAAAATGTACCAATAATCAATTTAAAAAAACACTGAAAAAACTGATATGAAACTTACTAAGCCTTGAAATACATACACTACTAAACTTACAATGATACATGCATGTGTGAAACTTGAGAGTTCTGATATTTTATATGGGTAAAGATTGAATCTATAAATAAAAATCTTCACAAAATGAAAATTGCAGACTTAGATGGTTTCATTTCTAGATTCACCCAATATTTAATGATGGTCTAATCCCTTTCCATACAGTACCTTTCTGAAGATAGGAGAAAAATGTATTGCTTTAACATGAAAACTAGACAAATTATACACAACATCCCATTGTGAACATAGGTGATAATTTTTATTTCAGTTCAAACGCAGCAAGATATTTAGCAAACACATTAGATCAAGTGAAATTCGTCCCATAGTTCAAAGAGTTCAACATGCAATGTACATGATTTTAATGTAAGTTTATCATATTAATAGGCCAACAGTAAAAATAAAAACAAACATAATTAACTTGGTAGATACAAGAAAAGTACTCAATGCAATTCAGATCCATTCAAGATGAAAGTAGAAAACAGAATAGAACCTCCTTTAATTTAATGAAAACATCTCTGAAAAACTCTACATAGATATCATGCTTTTTAGTGAGAAACTAGTTTTCCTTAAAATTGGAAAGTTGACAGGATGACCTTTCTTATCATTCCTGTTTAATATTACACTGAAAGTACTAGCCCATGCAATAAAGCAAGGCAAAATGGTGGATAGGGTAGATAGATTAGAAAAGAAGAAAAGAACTTTGCCTCAATCCATAGACTAAATGATTACTCAGTAGAAAATTTCAAAGAATGTACAATAACGGTCCTATATCTAATCAGTTAGCAGAAGAAGTGGCGCTGTACAAAGACAGTAAACAAAACTTAATCATATTCCTATATATAAGTAATAAATAACTTCATAAAGAATATAATCTTAGATATGACTAGAATGTGCACAGGATCTATATTTACATAATTACAAAATTCTATGAAGCATTTAAAAGAGAATCTGAACAATCTTAGAGAAATACAATGTTCATGGGTTGGAACACAAAGTGATTCCAAGCAGCTAATTCCTCCCTTGTGGTCTATACCTTCAGGTATTTGCATCCTCGCTGAAAATCCTAGCAAGCATAATTGTATGTACTGATAATTGCTCTAAAACTTATGTAGAGAAACAAAAGAAACAGAATATTCACAAATAGTCCCCCCAATGAAAAAAATTCAAAGACATATTATTTAATTTTGAGATACACATTAATCTACAGTAATCAAGACAATGTGGTACTGATAAATAGCTGAATCACTGAAACAGGATAGGTAATCCAGAAATAGGTCTATAAACATATTAAATGCTTTTTGCAAAATTTGGAAAGGAAATTTGAAAAAAAAAAGAATCATCAATAAGTGCTGCTTTAACACCTAAATGTCTTCATAAACAGTAAGCCTCAACACCTAACTCATGCCTTATACAAAGTTCTCTCAAAAGAGATTATGGAGTGCCAGGTGTGGTGGCTCACGCCTGTAATCCCAGCACTCGGGAGGCAGAGACAGGAGGATTGCTGAGTTTGAGGCTTGCCTGGGCTACATAGTGAGCTCAGAGCCAGCCTGAACTACAAAGCGAAACCCTGTCTCAAAAAAAAAAAAAAAAAAGAGATTATGGAACTAAATATAGAACATTTCAAGTAAAACTTCTGGAAGAATGTGTGGAGAAAATCTGCATGAAATTTGAGTTTGTTAAGAAGTTTTCTTATACATCTGATGTAAAAAGCATGATTAATTCTTAAAAGAAAAGATGAGTTTACTATTAAAAATTGTGCCCAGTGAGCCGGGCGTGGTGGCTCATGCCTGTAATCCCAGCACTCAGGAGGCAGAGACAGGAGGATTGCTGAGTTCAAGGCTTGCCTGGGCTACATAGTAAGTTGAGGGCCAGCCTAAACTCAAAGCAAGATTCTGCCTCAAAAAAAAAAATTTGTGCCCAGTGAAAAACATTGTTTGGAGAAAGAAAAGATAAACTACAGATTGAAAGAAAATATAGCAAGTGTATAGTTTCCAGACTGTAAAAGAATATGTATAATTCAGTAATAAGAAAACACTTAAGTAAAAGAGCTCAGGAACACTTCACTAAAAACAGATACATATATGACAAATGGAAAGATGATCAACATGGTTTGTCATTAAGGAAATGTAATTTATAATTAAAATTATATACAATATTATAGTAAGTGAATGTGAAAAATATTAACAATAATGATTGCTAACCAGGACATAAGTACACTGGAATTCACAGAAGCTAATCTTGAAAACCTTATTAGGAAATTTAAGTGGGGATTATTAGAAAGCCCCAAATAATATAAGTTGAGAATTTATATAAATGATTTGAGGTTTCACAAGTAGAGATCTAAAAGTAGACAGAAAAATTTTCTCAAAGTTGCAATGTTAGCCATTAGAAATGTTGAATATGGTGACCATTCAATATACAATGTAAATGCATTATAAAACTTTTTTCCTTATGTTTGAGAAATTATTATAGCTGTATCAAAAAAAGATCTTTTCCTTTTACATACACTAGTCTCATCCCATTTTATCACTGCATTTATAAAATTGCCTAAGAATTATATTTTTGCATCAACAATACATTTTATTATTCAATCTAATCTTATGTATGCCTATGAATTATCTTGGTCATTCCTTCGAATTCAGATCTTTTGATAAATTTCAATGGCTTTATTTGGTGAAATTATTTTGTTTACTAACAATTATGATAGAATGTATAACAATTATAAAATTAAATTTTAGTTCTAAATAACAAAGAAAACTGGGGACAGTAGAACATTTGTTCATATAAGTAATTAATTTTCTAGGACAAAATTTTTCAGAGTCACTTAAACAAAATGTTATTTAAGCAGACTTCATTCTCTCTGTGCTTCCTCAATCAAAAGTTGATGGACTTTATGGTCATTTTTTTTTTGAGACAGGGTCTTGTTTTGAGGTTCAGGCTGGCCCTGAGTTCACTATATAGCTCAGGCAAGCCTAGAACTCAGCAATTCTCCTGCCTCTGCCTCCCAAGTACTGGGATTATAGTATATGTGCTGCCGAAGCGAGCACCTGAGTACTGGGATTATAGATGTGAGCCGCCAAGCCCGGCATTTGTGGTACGTGGTACTGATTGCTGGTGGGCATGAGTCACCACGCCTGATATTGTTGTATGTGGTTACTGGGGATTAAAACAGGGATCTTGTGCTTGTGAGGCAGGCACTGGAACCACTGAGCTAAATCTCCGGCCCTTTATGTCATTCTTTTAAAAGAAAGAACAGGCTAAAAGTAAGAATTGTTTTTGTGACCTACTAGCTTCATAATTTTGAGTCAGCAACTATGCATCCAAAAGTTAGTTCATAGGCTGGCTATGAAAATTAAAGGAAAAATGTCAAAGAATATCTAATTGATATTTTTTAAAAAAAATATAGCCATGAATCTCACAACATACTTGGTTTCACTATGTACATTTTGATCATATGTATTTTCCATTACCACCTCTTACACTTCTGTCCCCTCACCCTATTCCACTTCTCTTGTGTGATGAAGGGAACTGGAAATTATCACGATAATCAAAATAAGCCTGATTATGAACAAGTATGACAAGAAAACAAAAGGTAGGCTGCTACACAGCCATTTCCCAATAACACAGGTTAATAACTTATTTCCTGTCCTTTTTCCTGACTCTTAAAGGACAGTCCGTCTACTTGGCGTTATTGACACCCAAAGAGTGGACAGTTTAGTTGAGTGCAGTCAGGAAAGAAGTTTATGGTCTACTTGATAATCCTACACGAGTTCATGCAGTGAATGTCTAATGATGATGGAATCCTTTGCAGTTCAGGAATGTTACTGATGTCATATAAGACTATTCTGGAAAGGAACCAACTCAGTTTATCAGACTTTCAGAGGCTCTGGAATCCTGTATGAATCTGCACGCTATGTGTATTCTTGGAGATATCAAGATGAACACGGCTAGTCTTTGCCCTTAAGGTGCAGCTAATTTGATGGAGATATAAAATACTCTATAAAGTTCCCATAAAGCAGAGCGGAATAAAATAAATGCTACTTGGAGTTATAAACAGTGTGCTATGAAGCAGGAGAAAAAGAACTTTGTTTTCCTTTGAGTTTCAGTGAGAGGCATTCCAGAAAGTTTGATAAGTGAAATGGTATAAAATACACTGGATTTTCTTTATCAATGTACAGTCTTATGTCATGTGGCTTGGAATTTGATCCATACAAATATTGCATCATGTGTCAAGTTAGGACCAAAAACTGACATTCTAAAGAACAAATGGAAAATGTATCAGTATCTAAAATAGCTGTTTTAAGGAAGTCATGCATTTTAGCTGATGATTTATTCTTAAGTACTTCGCTTTATTGGAGGAAATCCTTGCAAAAGTGATTTTTTTTTTTGCCATGTCCAGTATGTGGACTAGTAGGCATTGTAGTAGCAGTACAGCACCCGTGAGGGTAGTGGAAGAATGCTTTTCAATATGCAAATCACTGCCTTTATTCTATCTATTGCTATATCAATAATCTATTTTACTTATGTTTTGTTAAGAATTTCAAATTCCGCCTTTTAGCCTTGTATTTTTGGTGAAGATAAAGTTTACATAGAACCACACTGATATTATGTGTACTCTTAAGTGACTTTTGAGAAATGTATGTACTGTGTGTCTTACACATGTAAATAGTACATTTTCATGACTCAAAAGAGTTTTGTTTCTACCCAGTTTTTTTCCCTGGGACCAAACACCTAAAGTACAGAATGCTGTAGATTTTTATTTTGCTCACAGTTTCTGGTATTTCAGTCAATCGTTAGTTGGCCACAAGACAAAACCTTCATGTCAGAAGGGCTTACAGGGCAAAGCTACTCACTGCGTAGCTGCTTGGAAGTAGCACACAGAGCAGGAGGATCAGGGAGAGAAGAACCCACCTCCAGCCAGTCCTCACCTCCGAATAGCACATTCAGTCACGAATCTCAGTGGATTAATCCATTGCTGAGTAACACTGCAGGCATCCATCCAATCGTGTTGACAACTGAAATTAACTGGCAGAATTTACAAACCAACCCTGTAAATAGATTTTTGTTTGTTTCCTGTCTTGTGTTTTAGGACCACAGAACAGTTTTTCCAGTTCTAGAGCTTCTACCTGATTTCGAGGTATTCACACTGGCATTTTATAGCTGGCTGCTTCCACTCAGCACAGTGCTTTGAAATTCAACAATTCAGCTGTGTTGTTAGATATAAGCATTTTTTAAAATCACTTTTTGACCTTTTGGTTAGGATCAAGGGTGGTATCAGTTCTTTTCAGACACAAATAGTTTTTTTTCTTTTTTGGTGGGGGCTATGTTCCGTGATATGCTGACCAATGTCTAACAACAGGTCTTCAAACAAACCAAAAAACAATCTCCGAGACTAGGTAGTTGCAAGTTGCTGTATGTCCTCAGTGGCCTGATCCGAGCATGACTAGTTCTGTCCCAGCACACAGCAGGGCCCCGCACCTTTGGTTTTCCACCGTGGTGTGAACACAACACAGCCTGCTTTTCATTCTGCTCGATGCCAACCTGTGTGTTAGTTCTACTTTTTCATTATGATGCGATTATGACTCAAAAGTCTATGAATATTCTTGTATACATTTTAGGAGAAAAATGTTATTTTCCCTACTCATGGATAAATATGCAGGCATAGAGTGGTTTACTCATAGGATGGGCATATGTTTATTTAAAAATTACTAAACAGTTGTCTAAAGAAAAACATAATATTTTATGCTTCCAAACCTATATTTTAGGACTGGGAGTGTAGCTCAAAGGTACGATATTTGCCAACACTATATTTTTATAGTTTCTAGAAACTTCATGTTTTGGGCAATGTTTGGCAATTTTTAAAATTTGTAGCCTTTTTGGTGAAAATTATGTCCTGTGAATTAATTTTATTTTTTGCTTTGTTTTCTCATGTGCTTGTTGAGCATGTGTGTATCTTCCTTTTTGAATTATCTAAGTCCCTAGGGGTGTTGTTTGTTAATATAATAGGGTTCTTTACATGTTCTTTTGTTTCAAGAGTAAAAAGAATTTATTGAAACGTAGCATCTGTCTAAGAGAGACAGCAAAGGGCTTGGTAAGTAGGCTGCCCACCTACACATTTTCATCATCTATGCCAATATTTACCCACTCTGATGACCACAGAACCAGCTACCAGACAACTAGATATAACACCTATTCCCCAGACTCCATGGAAACGACTCAGAGCAGTTAGTCATAGCCAACATACGCTGCTTTGTCCATTGGTATCCATAGAAACTACAGTAGAAGGTCTTGCTCACGTTTATCCTGTCTTTGATGCTGCTGACTTCTGTCCTGGTTCCCTTTGGCATGGTGGGCCTCTCTTCTTGATACATATGAAAGTAATAAATAATCTTTTCAAAGTTAATTACCTCCTAATCTTTTGATTTTGACATTGCCTGTACTCTGACATACATATACACGTATGTTAACATTTGGAAAATCATTTTTTTCCAGTTCTGAATCATAGTTCATACCTCTTTAGATTTTTGGAGTTGTTTCCATTGATGGCTTAATCTTATGATGCTGGTTTTTTTTCCCCTGAAATTCTGATGCTGTTTCTTCATAGAATGTAAAGAATATTAACTTTTATTGTAGAATATTATAGGATATTAACTTTTGTTTTCTCAGGTAGTTAATTCCTCTTAGATTAGATGAACCCATCAAAACTCAGTTTTCATCAAGCTTCTGTGACTACAGAACGATCCAAATAAATACTGCACATGAAAGTCTGTTTTTCTTTAAGAAAAAGGACCTTGTTTTTGGCTTTGTCAGGTTAGGTCTCACTATCTTCTTGCTGTAGGGAATAGGTTTTACTCCCAAAGGTTAACATTTGTGCTGTTTTGACTAAATAACCCTTGTCATAAGAAGGTCACCTTTCTGACCATGTGGAATTCTAACTTCATGTGAAATCCAAAATACTCACTTCACTCTTAGCTACCAGTACATCTTACATATTTTCACATATTGCATGCCCAGCTTAGCACCTCGTCAAACATAGAAGGAGTAGCAGCTTCTCTGCAGGGTTTGTTCTACTCTTATTCTGCTCCACAAAATCCAGCAGCTTCAGTAGCCTTGAAAGTTCTGAACTTGGCTTTCTGTGAGCACTGAGATATGCTGTTTCCTATTTACCTTCACCTTATAGTGTCAAGCCTTGGGTGAAATGCAGACAGAATTCTTAAAGAAATGTAGTACTACCCTTTTTGTGTATTGTCTTTTAAGGATACCAACATATAGCTTTCATTTGTCAATGCATATACAGAGTTCCTGCATGTATTTTCTCTAATTTCATCAATATTTGTAGTAAGAAGTCAAATATGTTGCCACTCCCTTGTATGTATTTAAACATATATGTAAATATACACTTGTATATTTATGGGTTTTTTTCTGAGAGAAGCAAAATGTAGAAATTTCTTATCTCTTTCTTATTATCCATTCTGGGTATTGCTGTAGGGTCAACTTTCCATATGATGACAACTTTAAGTGACAGTTGTGAATTTTGTCCTCTTTTTTATTTCAAATCTTCCATAAATGCTGTAACTCTTTAACAAATTACTCTCTTACAGAATGAATGTGTCTGTGAACTTGTCTTGTCTCATGCATTCAGGTTTTTGAGACCTTGATTGCTCATTGCATTATGATTAGCACATTAGGAACAATGTGGAGAAGTCATTATGATTTTACTGCTTTCACAGAAGACTTCCAATGATAAAAACTTGCAGGAAAAAGTACATCAATAAACTATATTTTACAGTTTTTAATGTTATGAAGCTCTAACAGGATTTATTGTACCTTTTCAAGGAATCGGATTAATTCTAGTCTGTGCAGACCCAATAATTATTTGGTTGCTTTTTTGACTATTAACTGATTCGGCATAAGATTTATTGATTTAATTGCCATTACAGCCTGAAACAATTTGACAGTATTTCTAGATAAAGAGGTAAGGTTGATTATATGTAGATATGATCAAGTTTAATAGACCACTAAATTGAGAAAGAACTGCACTACCAATCCAGGTCAGCTTGATATGAAATTTGAGTGACTCTATAGTTAGATCTATTGATTGACAGTTGCTCCATAAATAATGATCATATACATACCTTCAAGGAGGTTGAACTCAGACACATGAGACAACACAAGAAAATTAAGATTACACTTAGAATCTTCGATTAGTTCTAAGGTTGCCATAACAAAGTACTAAAAGCTAGATGTCTCATATGACAGAATTTTGTTTTCCATATATATGGAACTTTGGAAGTTTATGAAGAGGGTGTCATCAGGTTTGGTTGCTCCATCAGAACTCAGATCAGGTGGTATAGTTTTAATGATCAAATCAGTTATATTATGAATATATCTTAAAATATTTGAAACATGACAAAAATATACAGTGTTCCTCATTATGTGCACGAACATTTAAACATCCTAGGAACCCTTCTTTTTCCTTGGTGATGTATTCTTGGGCCAAGACCCTACACCTTAGTGTGGATTGAAGTCCACGCATTTTGTCTTTTAAAGATGATCTCTTCATGCATTCTACTAATTTAAAGGGTTTGTTATCTGGTGATGAATTTTGGGGGCAGAAAAACTTCTGTGTATCAGTGAAGATAAGGCTGGAGTGATCAGCCCAAAACTTATGACTTCAAATGACAAGATTTATGTCTCATTTGTATCATGTCACCATGGGGTTTCAGTTGGCACTGGATTCTGTGATCTTCTCATTCAGGGACCTGAATGACAGATTTTTCTCTACTGGAAGCCTCGCTGATTGTTATGGTGCACAGAAAAAGGGAAGTTACCCATCTACAGTTAACTCCCATGACATCAACCTGAAGCAATCCATGTGCCTATGGCAGACTTTATAGGTGATATTTGAAAGAGGGACCAGAAACTTGGGGTGAGTAGTTTCATTTGTGACCACATGTCTACTTGATAACTTCTTTGTCTTAGCCAACTTTAGAGAACACTTCACTCATATAGACACAATTTAAGTTTGTGATACAAGTCAACATCTCATCTGTGTGTATTTCTAAAATATATATATTTTCTAAAATAACTGAGTCTTATTAAAAGTAAAGGCTATTTTTCTACATATTGTTATATTTTAATTAAAATACTTTAAATAGCTAAAACTCGTATTGATTCACATCTAATTCAGTGGCCACTTTCACTGTGATTAGTTTTGATATTTCAATCTAAATATTTAAGACAAGAAGATAGAAATCAAATGGGTTATTGTCTTGCATAGCTATGATTCATAATAAAATAGTGGCTGCCATTAAGAAGTTTGCATTACCCATCTGGACACAACTGTTGAGGAAAAAGTCTACACAACAGAATGTGCTTTTCAAAATCTTCCGATAAGTACAGTGTCTCTCACTCTCTTCTACAGATCTCTCATCCTGATTTCAGGCTTTCACTGTAGAGCCCTTTAACACAATGCATCTAAAAATAGTTTCTTTCAGGCTGCCATTACACCCATTATTTCTTGTTTCTCTTTTTCCTTCCTCTGCCTGTCTCTTCCTAACTTCCAATTATCTACTTATCAGATTCTATGTAAATAGTTTAAATATATGCAGAGAAGCTAAATTTCATTTAAATTCTTGAATATTTTGCAAGAAACATGATTAAATTAGCACTTAATATTTGTTGTTTTGAGATTTTTTCTTTCTTATTTTAAATTTTAAGAAACAGATTTCTTATTTTTACATTGATACAAGTCTTTGAGTCCTGGGGTGTCCAAAAGAAACAAGAATTAGTCAGTAATTCTCTGCTATAGTTGACCACATTAGTGTCTCTGGTGTCTTTTGAAATGTGTATTTTAACCCTTGCACAATGGTTCTAAGAATCATTTCAAGAACTGTTTTGTGTCAATCTCAATCTATTGACTATGGCCTATCTTTATAGGGTAATAGTCAAGAGAACTCACAGTTATAGTTTTTCCTAAATAAGATCTGCAAAGATAGACTGTAATGAATGAGTTGTCATAAATGTTTTGTAAAAGGTGATTCTCTATAATATCCTTAAGAATGTATGCTTTTTTGTGGTAAATAAAGTATTTGTAAGTGTATCTTACAGGTTTCTTTGGGAACATTTCCTATTTATGTAGAAAAATAAAGAGGAAATAGGAGAGATGATCTATATTCATTGAACCTTCATGTATGCTAATTATTGTAGTACTGATTTTTTTTAATTCATCTCCTTTTATCAGTTTCCTAACAACTCATGAGATAGGGCTTGCTCTCATTTATTTGTTGTTTCCAAAGAGGTTTTTGTATCACAGTCTTCTAGTGTAAGAAGTCAAAGAGAGCGTACCTTACAGTCTAAGACCTGAATAAAAGGACAATAATCCTAGAGGAGTATTAACAGCTGACATCCCACTGTTGTAACATCATTATTAAGTTTGTTAACTAAGTGAGTCTGTGGCTGCATAAATTAATCATACAAAAATTTCATGGTAGTCGTACAAAGTTGTAGCATGATAGAAACAAATGTTACTGGTTTCACTTTTTAATAACATTTTTAAAATGTTTACTTTTAAATATTCAAAAATACAGTGAAGAAATATCAGTCAAAATCCTATGAAATAACTTCAATTTACCTATTGATGTATTTGATTCCAGTTCAATTTTATGTACAATGTAAAATATTGATATTCTATATATTTAGCTTTTAACAGGTTTTAACATGAGTATAGTTTTATGTTCTCTTGTCTTACCTTAAAGAATCTCTCTCTTTTTTTTTTTTTTTGAGACAGGGTCTCGCTTTGTAGTTCAGGCTGGCTCTGCGCTCACTGTGTAGCCCAGGCAAACCTCGAACTCAGCAATCCTCCTGTCTCTGCCTCCCAAGTGCTGGGATTACAAGCATGAGCCACCACGCCCGGCATCTCTTTTGACATTGTTAATCAAAGTCATTATTTCAATGGCTGTATGCTTTTCCATTTATGAATACTGGATATAGTTTTACTCTAGTGTTTCAGAAATGGTGTGTGTATGTAAGACAAAGGTATAAGCTTCTCTGTCTAGTAGTCTACATTTTTCTCGGTTTCTCTGTTTCTTTTCATATTACCAAACCAGCTTTTCTAGTTTTCTATGAACTTTTTGTTCTTTTTTTGCACTTTTCCTGATTGGGAGGGGGGTCGAACTCAGAACCTCATGCTTGCCAGGTAGGTGCAATGCCGCTGACCTAATTCCTGCTTGGGATTGAAGAGTCAGCTTGGTGGCCCTACATCAACATTCATATTTTCTAATTTAAAATTCTTCTCACATAGGGTTTCTGCTGCCTTGAGTTGGATCTAAAACAAACAAATCAACAGTATATCTTCATAGGGCTGATGAGGGCACCTACTTTGAAAATGGTTAGGTACAGTATAAATTAAGCAGACATGCATTTCCTGGGTCTCACTCTATAGTTATAGGATGCCGGGCCATAAATCAGAAGGCACCACTTTAATTTCATCCCTTGCCTACATAATCAAACGTGAAGCTCTCTTTTCTTTAACACATAATTCTTCTCAATCATTACAGAAATTGCCATATTTCTTTATAACAAAGTAAATGCCTGGGTTCAGCAATGATTTACAGATTGAGTAAATTATTAGCCATATGTTTGTTCTATGCTGTTCTGCTTACAAAATATGTGTTTTAAATAAACACACTGAGCACTGTGGGGAAAGAGCGTCTTCCATTGTTATTCTGATCTTTTAAATATCTTCTCTATAACAAGGGCAGGCACTTCCAGCTGGTTATACTATCTAAATACTCTTTATTTCGAATTTGTAAAGGTAGATAAAGATGGGCTTTCATACTATCACAGAATCATTTTCTATAAAATGATCAGATAATTTTTGTTTCCACTTTATCTTCCTCCTTTCAGCAATTATTTGACTGAATTGCTGTATTTCCTGGGCTCTAAGATGCCATTGATTATACCGTACATTGCTAGTTTAATAATAATCTTTCTAAGGATTGAGGAAAGATTAATTTCAATGAAAGTAATGTTGACTAGTAATGAAGGGGTAAAAACATTCTTTTACTGTCTGCTATCCTCAGAATTTTTCTGAAGGAGACTGTTCTTTGGGATGCTACAGTACTTCATTGAAGATTTAGAGTTGATGCTTAACAGCCTAGGTTACATGAGTTTTAGAAAAAACTGTGTTTTCTAAGTGTGTGTGTGTGTGTGTGTGTGTGTGTGCATGCGTGAGTATACATGTGCATGCATACAAGTGCCTGTATTGAGAACTGAGTGGGGAGCATAATAAAGCTTTGGCCGAACATGAAATTTATTGAAATTTGAAGTAGGGCAATTCTGGAGAAGGCAAGAAAGGAGAGAGGCATCATAAGGAGGCGATGTAAAGTGGGAGGAAGCCAAGTATTGCACCTTCATAGTGCTGTATGTTCCATAAAACTACATCAAATAATGTGCTCATGAAAAGCTCAGCAAGAAGGAATTTGCTGAGAAACCAAACAAATGCAGTTTTATGGACACTGGTATTTTGGGGTGTATCATTGTGAAGTTCCAAGGTTGCAGGAAGCAGAGTCAGGAGAACTATGTAGTTTAAGAATGAGAACCAGTCTGTGTTGATACTTATAGGTTTAAAGTACTGCAAAATGTGTAGTTCTAGTTCTCCATCCTTTATGCAAGGATGTCAGTCTGCTGATGCTGCAAAGGTCACTTGTGCATGTTTCTCAGTGTGCATAGAGACAAGCTAACTACAGGATACATGCAGAAGGGTCATTTTTTTGTTGTTGTTGTTGTTCATGAAAAATTTACTAGGTATTTTTGAAATTCCTTCCAGGTCACTGCATAAATACATGCTTTGATTTTCAGCCTTTACCATCATTTCTTAAAACACTCAACATTAATGTTCTAATATGGCAACAAACACCACATTATTATTTTATTTATTTTTAATCAATGAAGTAATGCTCGGCTTACTAATGAGTAACTTGTCTCAGTGAATTACCCATTTAAATGTCCCTCTTTTCTGTATTGTTTCAATCTGTGGCAGCCATTGCTAATTATCTTCTTCTTTGGTATTTTTCACTTCTTTTCCAGGGATTTTTATTTTATTTGAGATTCCAATGTGTTCAGTTAAATTTACCTTGAGTCTGTGTGTGGCTGGCTATGTGGCCCAACTCTGGCCAATGGGAAGGAAGTGGAAGTCACTGGAGCCTCCCATGAATCTGTAAAAAGACACATCTCTTAGGTTGGTCCATTACCTCTCCTTTCTGTCTGCAACACAGAGGTGATAACCAGAGAAGACAAAAAGTCTGTGAGAAGTAAGCCTATGGGACAATACACAGCCAAGCTCCCGATAACTCCCTAAGAAAACCTGATCTGTGATCACCAACTATATGAAGGAAACCAGCCTGTACATGTTAATGACTCTCAAACTAAATTTTTTCAGTAAGTAGCATGATCTCCCACTCTTACATGATCTTTCTATCATTTTTAATTTAGCTCATTTGATGTGTTCTTTACATATTACATATACAAATTCTCTGTCAGAATAAAACTCCATTTTATAAAAAAACCACAACTTCTTTATCCAGTCTCCAGTTGATGGGCATTTGGGTTATCACGAACTGAGCTGCTATGAACAATGAGTGAAATAAATAGATCATAGATAGGCAAATACCGGATCTTCTCTTTGACATGAACACCTGTAGATGCAAATGAGCTCTAGAAAGTATGACAGCTTTTATAGAGTGGGAAATTTCCATAGGAAATTTGGTGTGGGAATGTAATGAGGAGAAGGAATAAATATGATTCAGAAAGAAACTAAAAGAGTATGTATAAAGGGGGTGGGGAGGTGTGGGTGGGTAGGGATATGGGTAAAAATGAGAATTAACTTGTGTCATATACTGGTACAAATTCCCCAATGTTATATGTGATTGTGAGATGTATATAAATTGTACCAATAAAGAATTCAATTAAGGGACCGGGGAACTTACGGCGGACGGACCGGACCCAGCGGCCCCGGGCCCGCCGTGCCGCGAGCCCAGCGGACCGGGGAACTTACGGCGGACGGACCGGACCCAGCAGCCCCGGGCCCGCCGTGCCGTGATTCCCGCGGACTGGGGAACTTGCGGCGGACGGACGGACCCAGCGGCCCCGGGCCGGGCCCGCCGTGCCGTGAGCCCAGCGGACCGGGGAACTTGCGGCGGGCGGACCGGACCGAGCAACTCCGAGCCCACCGTGCCATGCTTCCGGCGAACTGAGTGAGCAGCACGTGGACCCGGCTGCAGGGTGCAGGCCATTTCCAGTGGACTGAAGGCCGCCCAGCAGCACACTGTATCCCGGAGCTGTGCAGTGAGGAGTCA
>PVIC010017078.1:0-33154 GCA_004025085.1 Thryonomys swinderianus
AAATCCTAGGATTTAGGGTCATGTGGGGTGCTATGATTCCTGCCCCTGTCCTTCCCCCATGAAACACCTGGTTCTTCCCCAGTGTCTAGTAAGAGGACAAGTGCTTCAACCCCTGGCTATTACTAATGCAGGCAGTGCCTGAGATCCTAGAGCCAACATGAGCAGTGACGAAACCCCCATCACCGACGAGGGGCTGACACTCCCACTAGAAGGGCAGTCAGAATACTGTTGCCTACCCCATACCTGCGTGAACTGCTAGACTGTCCGCATTCTTCAGGACATGTTGAGCCATTGGGTCTCTGTATAGTACACACTAGGCCCAAACTCACTAGTTGCAAACTACAGAAATCATACTATTGTGCCAAGTTGGAAAGAAACTTAGTACTGTGTTACCAGTATCCCAATACATATCTTTGGGAGAAAGCTGCTAAGAAGGCCATCCCATAAAAGTAAAAATATCCATTATATCAGATTTGCAAGATAGTAAGGCACCTTTTACAGACCACAAGTATCTAGAAACAGAATCCAAAGATACTGAAATGGATAAAAATGCCGAATAGTTCAACTGAATGGTTTTAAGAAAGCTGAATGAGATTCAAGAAAACTCAGATAAACAGTTAAAGTAGTAAGACAATTCAAGATAAAAGAAACAAATTTTGGAAACAAAACAATCAAAAAGTTTAGTTGAGGGCCAGAGGGTTAGCTCAGTGGTTCCGGCGCCTGCCTCACAAGCCAAAATCCTGAGTTTGATCCCCGGTAACCGCATACAATGCTGGGCGTGGAGACTCACACCCACCAGCAATCAATACCGCATACCACAGTGCCGGGCGTGGTGGCTCACGCCTGTAATCCCAGCACTCGAGAGGCAGAGACAGGAGGACTGCTGAGTTCAAGGCTTGCCTGGGCTACATAGTGAGCTCAGAGCCAGCCTGAACTACGAAGTGAGACCCTGTCTCAAAAAGGAAAAAAAAAAAGTTTAGTTGAAGGCCTCAACAATAGACTACATCAAGTGAAACAAAGAATACTTGCATGTAAGGACAGATCTTCTGTAATATATCACATTCAGGAAAAAAGGAATAGAGAACACTCAACATGCACAGGACACCATTAAACAACCAAACATCTGCATCACTGACATATTCTGAGGAGAAAAATCAAGGCTCAAAGCACAGAAACTTATTCAATGAAACAGAAAACTTCGCTAATCTTAGGAAAGACGTGAATTTCCATTATTCCATCCATGTTGTACAGGGAGGCTTATAAAATCCTAAATAGCTGGGCGTGGTGGCTCATGCCTGTAATCCCAGCACTCGGGAGGCAGAGACAGGAGGATTTCTGAGTTCGAGGCTTGCCTGGACTACATAGTGAGCTCAGGGCCAGCCTGAACTACAAAGCAAGACCCTGTCTCAAAAAAAAAAAAAAAAAATCCCAAATAGACATGACCAGAAAATATCTTCATCAGTTTTATAGTCAAGTTGTCGAAAGTATATATCTTAAAGTGCTAAATATTAAAGGGGAATACCCATACACTAACAGGTTAATCAGCAGAAATTCTAGAGGTTAGGATAACATGGAATGACATTTCAGTTCTGTAAAGAAAATTGTCAACTAAGATTATCATACCCACACCAAGGCTAACCTTCAGAAATAGAACACTAAAGAGACTGCATGATAAGCAAAAAATTGAGGGAATTCAGGATGAGAAGAGCCTTACAAAAGGTGCTTAAGGGATTTCCCTATCTAGAAGTGAAGAAAAACTCCCATCATGACAGCATGTAAGTGTAAATCCTACTAGAAGAGGAATATACACAAAATAATCAAAGATTATCAATGTAATAAACCATCAAATAACAAAGGATGAACAAATATTCCACACTGAAGACAGCAAACAAAATGGCATGCCTAAGTTGTACCTTTCAATAATTCTGAATATAAATGACAATTTAAAAGATATAATTGACACTGGATTAAACAAGATTCAACAATATTCTGTGTACAGAAATCCATCTCACTAGTAAAGATACAATCTGAAAATGAAAGGATGGAAAATGATATTCCAAGCAAATAGAATCTTAAGCAAAAGCAGCTGTTTTGTATCTGACAAGACAGAATTCAAGACAAAAGCAGCAAAAAAGAAAAAGGTCACTAGGGGGCCAGAGGTTCCGGCACCTGTCTCGCAAGCGCAAGGACCTGAGTTCAATCCCCGGTAACCACATAGAATGCTGGGCGTGGAGACACGCCCACCAACAATCAACACCGCATACCACAGTGCCAGACGTGGTGGCTCACGCCTGTAATCCCAGCACTCGGGAGGCAGAGACAGGAGGATTCCTGAGTTCGCGCCGGCTTGCCTGGGCACCATAGTGAGCTCAGGGCCAGCCTGAACTACAAAGCGAGACCCTGTCTCAAAAAGGAAAAAAAAAAGTCACTAAGGATCAAGGGCTGTTTTCTTCAAGAATATATAATAATTATAAATACTATTTTATAAAACAAACATTGTTAGACCTAAAAGGAAAGATGGGCTCTAACATATGAACAGTGGGGGGATTTCAGTACCTCACTCAGTGAATATATCTCCTGCCCCCCCAAATAGCAAAGAAAGGTTAAACTATAAAACAAATAGACTTTACATTAACTGAACACTTTAAGAGCTGGAAAATTAGCATTCATCAGCATACAGAATTTCTCTAGACCATATAATTAGGCCATAAGCAATGAGCTAACTACTTTTTAAAAAATGAAATCATTTCTCATATCTTCATCTGAAAACAATAGAATGAAGCTAGCTGTCAATAAGAGAAACTTTAAAAATTAAACAGGAAGATCAATCAACAGTAGATCATTTAAGAAAATCAAAAGGGAAATCTAAAAATTCCTTGAAGCAAAGGTAAGTGAAAAGACTCCTTACCAAAACCTAAGAGATACAGCAAAAGCAGTACTAAGAGGAAAGTTTATGCCGATAAATAGCAACATCTTTTAAAAAACCCTAATAATACATCTCAAGGACTTAGAAAGCAAGAACAAATAAAACCCAAATTAATAGCTGGAAAGAAAAGATCCAAGCAGAAATATAAATTTTAAAAAATAGAACCAATGAGCCGGGCGTGGTGGCTCACGCCTGTAATCCCAGCACTCAGGAGGCAAAGACAGGAGGATTGTTGAGTTAGAGGCTTGCCTGGGCTACATAGTGAGCTCAGAGCCAGCCTGAACTACAAAGCGAGACCCTGTCTCAAAAAAAAAAAAAAAATTAAGAGTTGAAAAGCAAACTATTGCAACTAAAGCCACAGAAATAACAAAAGATCATTAATTATTCTGAAAAACTACATGCTAACTGGAAAATCTAGAAGTGCACACATTTCTGGATATAGATATATATATATAATATATATATATAATATATATAAAACATACTACAATTGAAAAGAGGATTTTAAAAAAACTGAACAGACCAATAATAGGCAGTAAAACTGAATCAGTAATAGACTAAGAAAATTTCAGGGCCAGAAGGCTTCACTGCTGAAGTTTACCAAACTTTCACAAGAACAAACAACAATGTTTCTTAGTCTATTCCATATAATTGAAAATAAAATCCTCCAAACTTCTGAAGCCAACAGTACCCTTACCAAAACCTGAAAGGCCAACAAAAATATAAAATGATAGACCAGTATCCCTGAAAAACATAAATGCCAAATTATCAAAATACTAATAAACTGAATGCAACCACACAAAAAGATCATATACCATGATGTTCCCCACAGGGTTGGAAAAATAGTTCAACATATGCAAATTAATAAACATGATACTACACAGAAACAGAATTGGAGTAAAAATCAGTCATCTAAATAGCTGCAGAAAAACTTAATAAAATTCAACCTTCCTTCATAATAAAAGCCCTGATCAAGTTACCAAGGCTATATATGACAAACCCATAGCTAACAGCACAATGAGTGTGGTAAAAACTGGAAAGAATTGAGCCGGAGGGTTAGCTCAGTGGTTCTGGCGCCTGCCTCGCAAGCACAAGGTCCTGAGTTCGATCCCCAGTAACCACATACAATGCTGGGCGTGGTGACTCACACCCACCAGCAATCAATACCACATACCACAATGCTGGGCATGGTGGCTCACACCTGTAATTCCAGCACTCCGGAGGCAGAGGCAGGAGGATTGCTGAGTTCCAGGCTCACCTGGACTACATAGTGAGTTCAGAGCCAGCCTGAACTACAAAGCGAGACCCTGTCTCAAAAAGGAAAAAAAAAAAAAAACTGGAAAGAATTTATAGTATGAAGAGAACACAACGGTGTCTAGTCATTCTGGTCTTGATATATTAGTAGAAGTTTTATCAAGAGAAAGTAGGAAACAAGTATGACACTCCACTAAGAAAAGGAAGTCAAACTATCCCGTTTACAAGTAAGATTCTATATGTAAAAAAACACCTAGATTCCATCAGACTATTCAAATGATAAATTTGCTCAAGTAGGAGAACACAAAATCAACATAAAAATCTGGCTTTTCTATACACCAATAATGAATTTGCTGAGAATGAAATTATGAAAGCAACCCCATTTACAAAACACAAGAACGCCGGGGCTTGGTGGCTCAAGCCTGTAATCCCAGCACTGGGAGGCAGAGGCAGGCGGATTGCTGAGTTCAAGGCTTGCCTGAGCTACATAGTAAGCTCAGGGCCAGCCTGAACTACAAAGTGAGACCCTGTCTCAAAAAAAAAAAAAATCCACTCATCTAACCAACAGATTCGTAACAAAGTTGCCTAAAACACAGTGGAGAAATGACAGCCTCCTCTACAAGCAATCCTGGGGGATAACTGGATACATTTCACACAGGTAGTTGAAACCTGATCTCTGTATCTTGCCCTGTACAAAAATCAACTCAAGATGTATTGTAAGACCTGAAACTTGGGAAACTACCAAGAGAAAGACAGGGCAAATACTTCAAGATATTGGCGCAGGCAATGATTTTCTGGCTAGGACATCATAAGCACAGCAAACAAGCAAAACTGATAAATGGGATTACACGAAACTAAAGTTTCTTCAGAGCAAAGGAAACAGTAAAGAGACAACCGACAGAGTGGAAGAAAATGTTTGCCAGCTATTCATCTGATGGAATTAACATCTAGAATATACAGAGAATGCAAAAGAAAAAAAAAACTTAAGGAAAAAAACTAGGGCTGGGATTTAGCTCAGTGGTTCCGGCGTCTGCCTTATAAGCGCAAGGTCTTGAGTTCGGACCCCGGTAACCACATACCACATGCCATGTGTGGTGACTCATGCCCACCAACAGTCAGTACCACATACCACAATGCTGGGCGTGGTAGTTCACACCTGTAATCCCAACACTCAAGACGCAGAGGCAGAATGATGGCTGTGAGTTCGAGGCTTGCCTGGGCTGTATATAGTGCGCTCAGGGCCAGCCTGAATCAAAGTGAGACCCTGTAAAAAAACAAACAAACAAAAACAAACAAACAACACCAAATAATTCAATTTTAATTGGATGGTTAAAAAAACGGAAACATCACGCCTGTAATCCCAGCACTCGGGAGGCAGGGACAGGAGGATTGTTGAGTTCGCGGCGGCTTGCCTGGGCACCATAGTGAGCTCAGGGCCAGCCTGAACTACAAAGCGAGACCCTGTCTCAAAAAGCAAAAAGCCAAAAAAAAAAAAAAAAAAAAAAAAAAAAAAAAAAAAAAAAAAAAAAAAAAAAAAAAAAAAAAAAAACGGAAACAAAGGTTATATGGGGGGGTTGTAGGGAGGGCAGGGGAATAGGAAAAAATGAGAACCATGTACAGATACAGATTCTCAATGAATATGACCATAATGTATTCCTAAAAGGTATCAATAAACTCAGTAAAGGAAAAAACTGAATTTTAAAATGGCCTATAAACAAAAAACTGGTCAATGTCACTAGCTGTTAGGAAAATACAAATCAAAACTACAATGCACCATCTCACCATAATTTAAAAGGTTATTATGAAATATAAAAAATGCCAGTGAGGTTACGGAAAAAATTTCTTATACACTGCTCACAGATATGCAAATTAGTAGACATTGTGGCAAACAGTATAGTGAGTCCTCAAAAAACAAAAGTAGAACTATCATATGATATAGCTATTCCACTTCTGTGTACATAGTATATGCAAAAGAAATGAAGTTAGCATATAAAAAAGACACATGGGGTTGGAGATTTAGCTCACTGGTTCCAGCATCTGCCTTGGAAGCGCAAGATCCTTAGTTTGTCCCTGGTAACCACATACAACAATGCCCGGCGTGGTGACTCATGCCCACCAGCAATCACTACCATACATTACAATGCCAGGAGTGGTGTCTCACACCTGTAATCCCAGCACTCAAGAGGCAGAGGCAGGAAGACTGCTGCTGCTGAGTTCAAGGCTAGCCTGGGCTAGATAGTAAGGTCAGGGCCAGCCTGAACTACAAAGCAAGACCGTGTCTCCAAAAAAAAAAAAAAAGACACATGGTGGCCATCTTGTTCATTGCTGCCTTGGCAAAATAGCTAATAAAAGTAACCAAGCTGTCTCTCAACAGGTAATGAATAAACACAATATGGAATATACACAAGGGAATATTATTCAGCCATAAAAAGAATGAAATGAAATTCTGACATTTGCAACAAAATGGATGGAACTGGAGGACATGTTCAATGAAATAAGCTAAACACAAAGGACAACACCATCAAGTACAAAAATTAATGTCCAATAAATTAAGGATCTACAAATTTAAGAAAATATATCCAAAGAAACCAAGGGGAAAGACAGTATAGTGCAAAATAGACAACTTTTAAACCTCTGGCGTTAAGTTACAACAAACAATACAGGTACTAACATCAAACTATGAAAAAATATTTGTAATATATACAACAGACAAAAGATTACTCTGTATATTTATATTTAAAATGGACAGTGGGAACATAATGGGGGAAGGAATAAATATGATTCTGAAAGAAAAGAGCATGTATATAGGGGGTGAGTAGGTAGGGATGTGGGTAAAAATGAGAATTAACTTGTGTCATATACTGGTACAAATTCCCCATTGTTGTGTGTGATTGTGAGCTGTATATAAAATGTACCAGTAAAGAATTGAATTTTAAAAAATGGACATATAGCATTGAATGTGCTGTTTGCAAAAGAGATGGCTTAAACACTAAACAATGCAACAGAATAATCAGAAAATCATTAACTTTAAGAAGTCATCTTTCATCCAGCAAGTTAGGTCAAAAGTTCTTTCAAGACTGATGCTACCTAGTCTGGCCAAAAATGGATACTTTCATACCTTATTAGGATATAAATTGATTAGGCATGGCATAGGTTAATTTGGCAATAAGTCAATTTTTGATCCTTATGTGTTACTTTTAATAATTCTACAGGAATACATGCATAAAAATTACACAAATTTGTCTGCCACAGTACTGTAATAGCCCCAAACTGCAATCTAGAAGTCCACCATAGAATATGGTTAATTACATTATCATATATATGCATAACCTGAATGTATAAAAATACACAGCACCTAAGCTGTAAATGTATATAAGGTTAATGTGTGTCCCCCTCCCCACTTTTTTTTTTTGGTGACACTAGGGATCAAACTCAGGCCCTTGTGTTTCCAAAGTAGGCACGGTACCACTGGGCCTCCATAAAATGTCTTCATGGATGACTAATGAGCACTTTACACAGAGGTTCCATCCAGGTAGGGAATGGGAAAGGGAGAAAAGCAAACCACAGCATTTTAGTGTACATACTTTCATAGTGCTTAGTTTAAGTCATTTTTATCAAATAATTAAAAAGAAAAAAAATAGACCTTAGGCTCAAGTGCAACAAAGTGAGACAGGGGAATGAGCTGGCAGGGACTAGGTTCATCTAGTAGAGCCCTGCAAGACTAAGAACTCAAAACAAGAGGGCTGATCAACACTCAAAGTCTGAATTCCCAAATACAAAACATTTTAAAATGCATGCCTTGACTTACTGATAGGTTAGTAGATATCTTTTATATGTCACTACCAGACTGACAGCTTGTGTACATATTAGGGAAGAATAATATTAAAGGGAAGACATCTCACTAAGATGAGAACAATACACTTCTTTGAATTTTATATAAAATGAAAATTAAATAACACACCTCAGGTCAACTTATCAGTGTATGATCATCTACAATACCAGGAATGAAACTTTTTCATTCAGGAAGAAAATTTATCTTAGGAGACACATGACCTTGAATTGTTTGACAATCACTGCACGCGTGCATGTGCTGGTACTTGGAAGCCTGTACACACACACTTGTAAGCCATGTCTCCAGAATTGTTAATCCTGAGCAGCCTGCACAGCATGATACAAAAATGTCCCACAGCCCTCTCCTTGTCTCACTAGTTCACAAAAGTAAAAACAATGTGTACAATAAATGGCCACTTTTTTGACTCTATTTCCATTTCCAGCTATTCCATCTGTTCTCTTTCCTCTCCTTGAAATTATCTATATTCCCTCATTATGTCCTCCCAGTTGTTCCTATCCCACTTGAGGTTTTTCATTCCCATTCCCCGTCTTACACAGATCACCTTTGGCCGGGTTGCCAGGGGGTATAAGGCAATGGTGGCTGGTCAGAATGCATCTTCTCTGCCACAGCAACAGCACCCAGCATGTTAACCAGTCCATTCTCAAAACACTTTATTTAGCAGAGCATCTCTTTTAAGCCCCAAATCTTATTAACCTCTATGGCTTAGTGTGGGTTACTGACATAGCAAGGACAACCTGAGAAAGAGTGAACAACAAAAACTTGCCTGTATAAAAAGCCTCTAGTTTATAGTCATCTTAAAAATATGTTATGGTCACCTTCTGAAGACTGCCAAGTCACCATGTCATAACAGGTTAATGGAGAAGCAGAGAGAAATCCAGACTTTAACCTGCATGGTTCCTTTACTAACTCATTTCAGAGTAATCCACGTTGATAAGGGAATGTTCTTTACAGAAAGCCGCTCTGGGGGTAAACTATTAGCAGAAGGCCAAGGGTTTGCTCCATTTCCTAGTGAATAATGGTGCTCATATACCAAGTTTCAGAACGATTCATGCATCATATTAACCTAGTCTCTTGTCACAAGAAGCAATCTCACAAACTGACCCTTACTAAAGGCCAGAGGGTCCTTACTAAGTCCTGTACTCAGCACACCTGCTCTGGGACAGTCCTTACAGAAACACATACCTATTATCTGCCAAGTACAGTGCCAAACAAAACCGGTTCCTTAGCCATAGGAAGGCTGTTGAGTCAGTGGACTGAATCTAAGCCAACAAAGCTCTGGAAATCCTGAGAAGGACAAAGAATAGCGAATAATGACAATATATCCATGCATGCTCTGCTAGTGTTTTATAATTATGATCACATTTAATTCCCACAACAGGCCTCTAAAGGACACAGTAGTATCTCCCTTTCACATGTAGGTGTGAGTGTGCATCTTAAGACAAAGTAGTGAAGTGACTTGCTCAAGTTGCCTGCCTCCTTGGTGTATACCTGATATTTGAACCTCGAGTCTGGCTTAAGGACTCTCATTTACACCATGCAGCCACCACACTATAAATTCCAAGCTAGTCTTGCTGGAGTTCATTGTATTTGAGTACCAAAGAGATCTGGACTGGCTTGGCAGGCAAGGTCAATAGGACTTTCTTGGCCAACAGACCAGAAAATGCTATGCAGCACTTAGCTCTGGAATGACAGAGCTTTAAAGAATTACACTGCAGGTGAACAAAGGTCCTGCCCTGGCCCATCTCAGTGGTTCACAGATAGTGACAGTGAGTCGGCAGCACGGTGGCAGCAGAGTTGGACTCTCGAGGACAGGGGCCCCCTTCCTCTCTGACAACAGCAGGCACACAGCATGGTGCTAGCTACACAGAGGCAGAGGGCACCACCTCCTTATGCTCCTGTCCGGTGCAGCACTGAGGACATTTGCCTGTTACTCCATTCCTGGCATAGAGGTACCTTAGATGTATCCCATGGCAGCTCTCTCAACTAGTTGGCAGAAATGCTCCTGACAGCTCTAAAGCCTTGAATCACAGCATGTATGTCCTAGACCACCTAGGATTCCTAATGCCCAGCACTCAACCAGAATGCTTCCTTGTGGCAGCTCAGAGCTTCTCACAATCCCCTCACCTCTGAAATGTAGACCATTATTTCATGGAATGGACCTTGATATGCTGATCAGCCCTCTTCTTAATGAATTCAAAGCTTGGATCAAATACAGTCATATGCTGCATAATGATGTTTTAGTCAAGATGGACTATATACATCACAGCAGTCTAAGGCTCCATCACCTGGAGACATCATACCCATCTTGGTTTGTGAGGTACAGTATGAATACTCACATGACAACAGAATCACCCAACACAAACACCTCAGAACTTATCCTACTCATTAAACAGCATGACAACAGAGCAAAACCATCTTTCTTTAAAATCCAGCAAAACTCAAACACAGAAGCTACAGTGATGATGCCAGCCCTATTCAGGTCCCATTGATTGATGATGTGTTTAAACACAGAAGCTCCTGCAGCCACAGAGCTAAGAAGGGGCAACCTGTCTCTTCTGCTCAGTGTCCAAACGATGAGACCCAGAATCGGTCTGACCTCCCTTTCCAGGCTTGCTCTAGTTTTCTCCAAGCTCACAGCCTTGGGCCCGGGACTGTCACAAAAAGAATGGTCTGGCCTTACTCAGCCCATGATCATCTAACAAAGGCAGTGACGAAATAATCTCCAAAAGTTTCACCAGGGAAACCTGGATGTGGCGCCACCAGTCTTTCCAGCCACCCAAGGGAACTACCTCTCAACTCCAGACTTAGTGAGGACCTAAAATGTTAATGACTTTCAGTCATTTAGCAAATGTCCATTGTATACCTGCTGATGTCAGGGAAGAGCCTTGAAGAGAAAGGAAATAAAAAGCAGAGAAGTGGATTTGGAAATGACTCCATATACCTTAATCAATCCTATGCAGTTTCACAACCAGCCAGCCCAGCCACTAAAGGTCGATTCAACATGAAATGTAACTGGCATCTTCAGCACCTTTCTCCAAAATGAGAAGCCACCTACAGTGGTGAGGCAGGCAGTCAAGACAAAGAAAGGGTTTCGTTAAAGAAACAATTAGGATACACACTTAGCATATTCATTATCAAGAAAGAAAATATGCTTGACACTCAACTCCCTATAGTAGTTTGCCTCAGAAGGTCCCATTTCAAAACACAATTCTAAGGGTTCGCATAAAGTGGCAGAAGTAAATCAAGGCATTAAAAATTAAGAATTTCTTTCTTTGTCGGGCATGGTGGCTCACACCTATAATCCCAGCACTCGGGAGGCAGAGGCAAGAGGATTATTGAGTTCCAGGGTTGCCTGGGCTACATAGTAAACTCAGTGCCAGACTGAACTACAAAGTGAGACCCCGTCTCAAAAAGAAACTTTATGTCATTGCTGATTTACGAAATTCTTTTTTTTTTTTTTTGAGACAGAGTCTTGCTTTGCAGTTCAGGCTGGCCCTGAGCTTACTATGTAGCCCAGGCAACCCTGGAACTCAGCAATACTCCTGCCTCTGCCTCCCAAGTACTGGGACTACAGGTGTAAACCACCATGCCCAGCACTGTGGTATGTGGTACTGCTTGCTTGTGAGCATGAGTCACCATGCTTGGCACTGTGGTTTGTGGTTACCGTGATCGAACTTGAGACCTTGCACTTGCTAGGCAGCTGCCAGAACCACTGAGCTAAACCCCCGGCCCAAAAATAAAGAATTTTAAAAGTGAAATAAGGTATATTTAGATTTTAAGGTCATTAAACACAAATTATATGGACTGCTATCAAATAATTTAGTCTGTGATTCACACAAAAATCCACAATTTCCTATGATTAAATATACAAAAATATAGATTACTATGAGACAGAGCACCAAAAAAGTATACATCAAGAAAAGTAAAGCAAATATTTTAATACTAAATTTATTGAGACATCATGGGATTAAGACCCATTACCTCTGGCCTCTATAATCACAAGAGGTGTTCAATGTGGTGGCCATTAGCTTCCAGACATTTATCAGGACAGCAAACTGCTGAAGTGTGTATACATTTTTTTGTTGGTCTCTGTATGTATCACTTTTTCCCTAATGGCAAAAGAAAATCTGTATTGACTAATTCAAGGCACCTCAGGAGTCAAATTGTTATAAATGGGAAAAACCCATATACTAAAAAATATTTTGAGTAATGAAGTCTTTGCAGAAAGTTTATTCATTGAATCTGTTAGCTAGCTTTTATTTTATCCTCACTTAGTTCACAGATTTAAAAGAATAAAACGTAGGTGAAGGTAAATCCACCTACCACAAGTGACATAAAATACCTTACTCTTTCGAGTGGATCTCATGTCTTCTTTTCTCCCTTTTTCTGCTCCCTACCACCACTTCTCGAAGCAAATGTGTTCTCTGGGAACATGGTTGTTTTCTAGTTGCTTGGAGAAGAAGTCTGTCATTGGAGGTGGACCACAAATATAGAACAAAGTCTCATTTGAAATATGATCCTTTATCTCCTCTTCCATTATTCTTCCTTCTACCAAAAATTAAAAAAATTTTAAAAAACACACCAAATTAAGCCACATGTGTATGTATTCTGAAATGAAGAGGAAGTAAGCACAATTCAGCAACACTGTTTATTTGCACTAAATCAAGCCCAGTGTGTCTCAAGCCTTCTCTACCTAATGGTAGGCAAAGTGGGAAGCTAACCATAAGGCACTCTAGACAGAGAACCAGCTAGCTTACTGGTCTCTGAGATATCAGACACAAAACTACCTTCAGCAAAACAAATATGTAAAGTGTTTTATAAATAAAGCTTTATAAAACCTTTCAAAATGAGAAATACTGCACTGAAAACTTTAATGATTGTTACTAGCAAAATGCAATCAATTCACCCAAGGTTGAAATACAAATTTTTTAGATGCACCATATAGCAATGACATAAAGCCCTCCTTAAAAGTGTGCAACCATTACGGAGATCTGTGTGGAGATTCCTTAGAACACTAGGACTAGAGGTCCCATTTGACCCTGCTATCCCCCTGCTAGGAATATACCCAAAGGAACTTAAAAAAAATCACATTGAAAAGACAGATGTACCCCTTGTTCACAGCAGCTCAGTTCGTGATAGCCCAATCTTGGGAACAGCCCAAATGCCCATCAATGGAGACTGGATAAAGAAGATGTGTTTTTTTTAAATGGAGTATTATTCTGCCATAAAGAATGACAAGATTCATTCATTTATGTGCAAATGGATACACCTGGATCACACACTAATAAGTGAAATAAATAGATATGCAAACACCAGATCTTTTCTTTGATATGAGCACCTATAGATGTAAATGAGCTCTAGAAAGTATGACAGCTTTGGTAGAATGGGAAATTTCCAAAGGAAATTTGGTGTGGGAACATAATGAAAGGAAGGAATAAGGATGATTCTGAAAGAAAATAAAAGAGCATGTATTAGGGGATGAGGTGTGGGTAGATAGGAATGTGGGTAAAAATGAGAATTAACTTGTGTCGTATATGGGTACAAATCCCCCAATGTTGAGTGTGATTGTGAGATGTATATAAAATGTACCAATAAAGAATTTTTCAATTTAAAAAAATTGTGAAAAAAAATTTAATATGGGCAGTAGAAAGTCTGTATATAGTAAGTCAGTCCAACCAAGTACTTCCTTGTTTTTCCACAATGAATCATCTCTTAATTCCCCTGGCACTGACAATGCCAGCTAGCAACTCCCAACACAAATGTGTTTGTACTCAAGTGGCACATCCACCAAATAACTGTATGGAGATATCAAAATATCTTTAGGGGACTCACCCGTAATGTATGGCCTAAGTTCTGCATCGATTTGTGTAGTCTGTTTTGTAACATGCAAACTGCATGCAATCTTCTCAGGAAATTCACTTACTAAATTGAGGATATTTTTCTGGAATGTCAAACATATTTGGTCACACTACAATTTCACAAAATCAAAACAGATGTGCATTAACCACTGACGCCGAACCTCAACTCCCATTCTGCACACGTCTGCTGCTCTTACTCTCTACTTAGGGAGATATTGTTTGCAGCCTAGCAGGCCAGAGCATTCAGAGTACAGAGGGCTATTTGGCTTTAATTGAAATCTGAATATGCTAACAAGCATATTACTAACTCTCCGGGAGTTTTTTCTTTTTCCTTTTTCTCAAGCATTGGCAATTAAGCAGCAGTTTCACTGACCACAGTTGTGTCTTTTAACTGTTTCTGTTCTTTTGTTCATTTCTGCAGCTGGTAGGCAGTCCTGAGTGAAAGCTTTCTCTGTTGAATGTACTTAGTTTCAACAGATCCAACTGAAGGGTTTCACTGACCCAGCTGGGTCCAAACTATCTGGACCTCACCTACTTTTGTGACAGACGAGCCCCCTCGTGCATTTCTTGACTCTTTCCAGAATCTCGGGGTCATAGTGATTTTCGGTTCGCCTCATCTCCAGATCCCATCCCACCAAAACCCACTTATCTTGTCACTAAACCTGAAGCCTCAACACCAGCAGTTTCATTTGTCCTGGGTGAGATGTGTTGGTTAATTCTCATTTGAACATGATAAGCCTTGCTGAGCCTTTTGTCTGAACTTTTGCAGAGAAATCAGAACCTAGATTAAGACATTTTTGTGGATAATACCATTATACAAGATTCCTAAAAGCAGAGTGTAAAATATACATTCCCCCTCTTACCTTAAATAAGAGTTCGCTAGTATCCTTTGCACTGTAGAATAGTTTAATTGTTCCTGTCTCATATCCACTTCTTTTGTTTGCCCACTCTCGGTGAAGATCTGCTGAGTACCGCAGGATGGAAAGCAGGGGGTTAATTCCAACCCCTCCGGCAATCAACACGAGGTTTCTGGGGGCATCTGTGGGCTGAGGGTCAAAGAAGAACTCTCCACCCACTCTGACGGCCACTTCAGAGTCAAGTGTACACTATAGCAGGGAAAAAAGATCCTTCAGTCCTTTGTAGCACAATTCTTAAACCAAATGTTCTACTTCAATAAAAACAACAGCCTACCTTCTGTTTTTGTGTTAGGATTTAGGACTGTCTTTGCAGCTCGCTCTCAGTGTTCTCAGGGTACTGTGAATTGATTCCACCCGTCCAGTATGTAGGCCACCTGCCACCCCAGCTTTGTGATCCTTGCTGCACACTCACTCCACTTCTGAGGAAGGGTGACTTGCCTCAGTGATTTTGCTATTTGTTGACTTCTCAGGTGATGAAATGAGTTGACAGAAGTGGTAATGAACTCCAGCAGGGGACAGCTATACAGTATGGGTGTCCTTTATCTGATTGGCATTTCTTACTCTCAAGGGTGAGAGAAACAGGATAGGGCAAGTGCCATGACCCTGGCTGCCATGGTTCATCAGAGCTGAGATGGGCGAGTACTGGGCTCCCTTCCTAGCCCCAGAAGAGCACAGCCCAATCAGCTCTATAGGCTCAGACCAACAACAGAGGTGCTGTTAACACTAACAGTTAACACTGTTCCCCCGGAGCAGTCAGGACAGACCTCCCACTACAAATGAGTCCCATCCAGTCCCACCCAAGTAAAGCACCTATTCGGTGAGGTCACCGCACCAGAAATATCACCAAAGTTGAACACATTGATTCTTGAGCCAGCAATACTGCCCCTAGTAGGCTACTGTGGAAATGTGGGGTAATATTTTTTGGTTGTTACAGTGATTTGGGAATCCTAAATGGTGTTTGCAAGGCAGGGGCCAGAGATGCTAGATATCCCACAGAATTAGTGGTGTCCTAGATCTGGCTCCTACTAGGCTGATGGTTAAGTCTGCAGGAATTTTGTAATCAAGTATCTACTGGTAGTTTGAAATGTGCAACTGCGGGAGTATTTACCACACAGATCAGCAAATGGTACAAACCAGGGCTTTCTTCATTCAGGCAGCTGGTTTGCCACCATTAATAGAGGACTGTTCCGACAACGACCTCTGAATGGCCCAGGGGTTGTTCATGTAGGTAAAGGCCGGACTGTAATGATCTCAGACTAGATCCCAACTTCTTATAAATAAATAGCCTTTCTGCACAGATCTAATACGTTCTGAATTTTCCAGACAATAATGCTGTGTAGATTTACTGTGCTTGGCTTTGTTCAGAACTTTACCAAGCATATCTACCACTCTGGAAAACCATATCCAGCTGGTGGCACATGTGTCCTTCTGTCACACACAACATACGTGCATCATTTGCATCTGGAGACCTTGCATTCATGATGATTCTATGTTTTGGAACGACTATCTGACAGGTTCAATCTAGCTTCTCGTTTGGGTACATCCCATATGTTTACATATATATTTTTTATGTTTTGGATTATGGATCACTTTCCATTACTTTTCCTTTATGGTTTTTAAAGTATGTATTTAGTCTAGTAACTATGATTTTCATTTCAGGATAGTTCTAGCAAGGGGGCATTGGATCTTGTTCTGAAGAAAAACATACTGATTTAGGTATCTGAAGACTGAACTTTAATCATAAAACAGATTAAAAAATCAGAGTGATCCAGCAAGTCCTCCTAACTTTGGAGCTTCTGCTGCCTATTAACAGTGCCTGCCCAACCCATTTCACAGGGTTGCTGTGGGCCTTACGTCACCGTGGGGAGAAAATCCCCACTGGGACCAAGCTTTAGGTAGGAAGGCACATTGGTCAAGGAAGAGAAAGTGCTGGACATGCCTACTTCCTTCTTCCCTGTCAGTAAAAGGCAATCCAACAATAAAGAAATTCATATTAAGAGCCAAGACAGGTTTGTACCATTAAATATTCCTGGTATAAACCAACTAAATGAACTTCCTAAGAAATAATACATCACACACTGTTTGAGGTCCAAACCCTTTGCATTTACACATTGCAAATGAGTAATAAGTACTTTCAGACAGTAATTTGAGGCTTTAAACTTAAAGACAAGTCAAAGTTAGTGAAAAAATGAAAATCATCTGAATTCACAAACAGGTACTTTTTGGTTAAGAACTCTTAAAATAATGGAAATCCTTTTTCTGAGGGAAAAATGGTTGAACTTAACTATTTTAAATATGAAGGAGATCATTACCTGAATGATACTAAGTGTATCATTACCTAATGATACTAAGTTTTGATTTTGACAAAAGCAATTAGCAGCAAGAGAGCATCTGGTTAGGAATAACTAAAGTCTGGGAACGGCTGCTCTTGCTACCCAAGTGCTTTTAAATGTTGCCTCAAGCCTTGGAAATAGAGTCTAAGACACAAGAGCCACTGCCTAGAAATGACAATGGATTTCATCTGCCTATGTCCTCCCTCTTACCCCTCTAGCTTGCTTATATAAATCTCTTTGTCTATAGGAATGTTAGCATAAGAGTCTGAAATGAGAGTTTTCTCCAATGGCCACCTTTGGCATACATACTTAGTAATGACAGCAAAAAAAAAGCCCTTAGCTTATTATTGTTTTTTAGAAAGAGTGTGTTCAACCCCAAAGTTGGCAAGAAAATGTGCCCCTGGGAAGGATAATGCCCCAGAAAGCTGTATTCTCTTTAGTAACAAAATAATCCTCAGTAGATCTGTGTTCTAATTTAGTAGCATCTGGAAAGAATCAAAAGCTACTTTCGTCTTTTGTTGATCAATAAAAACTGCCGAGATAGCATGAACACAAAACTCAAAGCACCACATAGGATATGTAGGTAAATAAAAGAACATTACCTTCAATTACTTAGTAATGTATCAAATTTGAGTATAGATTTTCTACTTGTGAAATAACCTTTCCACAGCAACTGGAGCCGAGCACACAATAGCTGTCTAGAAACCCTTACCCTGCCAGGAGTTTGAGCCAAAGCAATGAAATAAAGGAAGACGTTTATGGCACTTTATCCCATGTCCCAACAGAGCAGCCTGCTGCCACCCGGACACTCACGGGCCTCCATTGTCCACTCTAATAGCTTAATAAGAAAATTCTCAGGAGGAAAATAGCCACCTGAAAATGGTTCCAAGAAAAATCTGACTTCATAAAGGCTGTTTCCAACTCCCACTGGGCAGAGTAGAGCAGGCACCACAATTAGGATGTGCATTCAGGCAATGCCACTTTCAGATTTTCTATGACCTCTAAGAGTAAGTTCCTTCATTGAAATGCCAATGAGGCATGAAACCAAGCAGGGAGCCGTGGACCAGGACCAGGTCAGATCAGGTCACGTGGGAGGCTACAGACAACCGCAGGGTAAGGTGTATGTGTGCGCATGCGCCCAATTCTGGCACTTCGAACTAGGACGGCTACACTCACTTTAAATCTGACAAGGGGCAGGTATGTATCTATCTTGTTGGCCCCACCCGGTGGCATAATTTAGAGACAGGGCAGCCTACAGGCAGTTACAGGATGAAAATCTACAAAGAATTTTAAAAGGAATGAGGCAACTAAGGCCATACTAAAGAAAACTCAGGTGGGAGGATAAACTGACAGATACATTTACAATGGAAATGCCACCGGCAGGCAAGTACCTGGGGTTTCCCTGAACAGACACAATCACAGAAGAATATACATGAATATGTTTTTGTGTCCCTTTAAATGAAAATAAAATTATCTTACTATGACTTTTTTCTTTTGGCATACACCTCTATGAATTTTAACACATATGTGCAGACCTATGTAACTGCCATCAAAATCAAGATACAAAATAATTCCACTGGGCATAGTGGCATGTGCCAGTAATGCCAGCTCTGTATAAAGCTGAGGAAGATGGATGGCAAATTCCAGCCCAGCCAGCCTGGGAACTTACTGAGAGCCTGTCTCAAAGTTAAAGATAAAAGGGGAAGGGAGCTGAGGATATAGCTCAGTGCAAAGTACTGGTAAGAAGGGATCTGCCCCCAAAAACTCCACTGTCCCGTTACGCATACAGCTTTCCCTAGCCCTAACCTTGTCAAGCCTTGACCTGTTTCCCATCATTACTTCTGTCTCCCAGGATTTGGCTTACATGGGATCGCATACTGTGTCAACTTTTAGGGTCACTTTTCACTAAACATGATGCCTCTGAGCTTCACCCAAGTTGCTGCATCCATAAATAGCTCATCCCTCTTTATTGCCCAGTTCATGAAAGGAGCAGTTCATTCATTTTCTTGCTGAGGAACACTTAAGTTGTGTCTAGTTTTTTTATGTTTACAAACAACATTCTTGTTAAGTTTTTATACAGATAGACCTTCTATTTCTCTAGGGCAAACTCAGGAATGGTGATGTGACAAGTACATGCTTAACTTTCTACTAACAGATGGAAAACAAATGTTTTCCAGAATGGCTAGAGTACATTTCTTGCAGGCCTAGCAATATACGCAAGTTAGAGTTTTGGTTAATCTCCATTCTCACCAACACTTGATATTGTTAGTCAAATTTGATTATTCTAATTGGGGCAGAAAAATGTAGTAACTCCTAGTACATACTGTTGTCATCTATGTCTCCCTAGTGATCTAACACACTGATTATCTTTTCATTGTTTATTTGCCAACCCTATATCCTCTTTCAGTTGAGTATCTGTGTATGGGCACATGTGTGGGCACTGGCAGTAATGGGGACTGAACCCAAGGATGGTAAACCACTGAGATACTCCCCAGGCCTTTATTATTCCTTTTTTCATTTTGAGACTTGCTTAAACTCATTATGGAGCCCAGGCTGGCCTTGAACTCATGGGGATCTCCTGGCTGAGCTTTCTAAGTGCCAAGATGACAAGAGCACCACCAAACCTGGCTATGTCAGTCCAATTCTAAATGTGATATTCTGATCTATTTATCTGTGAGTCTGTTCCTTTCAGTACTTTGATTACTGTTGCTTTAATCTTAAATTTGAATAGTGAGGTTTCTTTTTATTTTTCAAAATTGAATTAGCTATTCTAGTTCCTTTTCCTTTCTATATAAAGTTTCAAATCACTTGTTTATATCCATTAAAAATCTTAAGATTTTGATCGTTATTATAAAGCAATTTAAAAACTATCTTCTTCACTACCTTGAGTCTACTTATTCATCAACACATTTAACTATTTACTCGTATCTTTAATTTTTTTCATGAGCTTGAGATAAACTAATTTTTTAGAAACCAACTTCTCAGAAGATGATCCTGTATTGAGGAATAAGCCAAAAGAGTATCCTAAGCTGGCTGGTTTTCCTAACACAAAAGCTCTCCCTGCCATTTTCAGAGCATGTGAGCTCCTGTAACTATGGCTTCTCTGTTGATTCTTTGTGTGCCTCTCTCTCTTAGCTGAACCAAACTGCATCCATGCAGAACTTCTACAGCCATAAACTCAACCATGTTTCCATACTTTCTTTCGCAAGCGAGGAATATAGGTCCTACCCCATTCACATGCACATTTTTTTGGTGCTCTATGAGATCTACTACTGTTGTTCTCTCTCCTCTAATTTCCATGGGGGCTCCTATATAAACCTCCAACCTTTAAAAAGATACTAGAGTATGTTTCCAAGTTCTGCTAAAAATAAACTTTTTATTTTTTGTTTTCCTTTGTTGACTCTCAATGACTCCAGGAAAAGGAGGAGACAATGCTGAATTTCTGAAGCCATATTTGTACTAGTACACTTCTTTTTGGTGAAGGAGCTAAAAAAACCCACCTCTAATGTGAGGGAGGTTGTTGGTATATGCAGAAGGCATACCAGTTATAAAGAACATGGTGTGAAAGGAAGACCATGATCAATAACTAAATGATACCTAACTCATATGAGTACTTTGTTACTACAGTTTATGTAGTTTGAGTACATGACTGATAATGACAGTTGGCTAATGTGGGATTTGTATTGAAAGTATGGGTTATTAATACTATTTAAACTTGGCTTTCCTTTCAGAATCCCACAAGAAGAGATCAACAGGGACTGAAACAGGGATCTGAGAACACAATGGATTTATATGTGCTCATTTCTGTGCACCAGCAGCATTATGTAATCAGAAATCATTCCCTCCAAATACTGGACATAATGATAATTTTCTTTACTTATGACAGTTATACTAAAACAATTCAATTTACCTCTTATACAACAAAGTCAATTTTCCAAAACTTATATAAAATGTACAATGTTTTCCTTCTCTCAAAGTATTAAGCTAGTTGCTCACCTCATTGTGAATCCAAAGAGCAGGGGGGTGGTTTGCATATTTCACTGCCAATTCTATCATTCTCTTTTGTTCTAGCAGTCTGGGACTGGAGCATATTGAAAATCCACCAACCACAGAGATTCCTGGAATGAAGAAATCAATCCTAGAAAGAAAGACAAATAAATGATTACTGGTAAAGCAATTTTAAAATAGGCAACAAGGTAAGCAAAACTGACAAAACTTTAGTTAGGTGAAGGAGAAAGAAAAATTACTAAAATTAAGAACAGAAATGGAGCCATTATCACTAGCCTTACAAAAACAAAAAGCATAAAGGAATTTTATGAACCGTATACCAAAAATGTTAACTCAGATAAAATGCTTGTGTACCTAAAAAAATATAAACTATCAACCATGACTCAGGAAACAGAAAATATGAACAGATTCTAAGAAATTAGAAGACTGAACTAATAATGTTAAAACTCCCACAAATAAAAGCTCAGATCTAGATGGCATTACTGGCAAAACATTCAAAGAATACTTATCCTTTGGAAGAAACTCTTCCAAAAACAGAAGGAAATACTTTCCAATTTATTGTATTGCCCTGGTATCAACACTAGGCAAAGATACTGCAAAGAAACTATGGACTAATTTCCCTTCTAAATGAAGGAAAAAAAAAATCCCAGGAATACAAGATTTAACATCTGAAAAACAATCAATATATCAGTAGAATAAAAAATAAGATCCATGTGAATATCTTACTAGATGTAGAAAAGGCATTTGATAAAATATAACATGCACGATGAAAACAAAGTAGGAATAAATAAAAACTACTTCAGCATAATAAAGGATATCTATAAAAGACCCACGACTGACATCACACTTAATGGCAAAGGCTGAAAAGAAAGATAACTACTCTGACCACTTATACTCAACTCTGTGCTAGGTTCTAGCCAGTGAGAGTCAGATAAAGTGCATTCTGATTGGAACAGAAGTATGAATTCAAATACAGAAAATCCAAAGGAATTCACTGAAAGGACATTAATAAACAAGTTCAAACAAGATTGCAGAACACAAGATTAGTTTACAAAACTCATTACTTCCCTATACTAGCAGTGAAAAAACCAATGTGGAAAAAAAAATCCATTTAAAATAGCATAGAAAGAATGCAATTTAGGTAGGGGCTGGCGATTTAGCTCAAGTGGTACCGTGCTTATCTTGGAATCACAAAGGCCCAAGTTCAATCCCAGATACCACAAGAAAAAAAATGCAATTAGCAAAAAGGGCACTGTTAAGTCTTGTATAATGAAAACTTAAAAACATGTCGGAAAAACGGAAAGATTCAAATAAATGGCAAGATAGCCCATTGAATTGGAAGGCTTATTTTTAAGGTAACAGTGCTGTTCAAGTTTATCTACTGTCTCATGCACTACCTACCAAAATGCCATCCATTTCTTTGTACAAACTGACTTGATCAAAAAGTTCATATGGAAAACTGAAGGAAGCCAGAATCTTAAAAAAGGATAAATTTGGAAGACTTATCTCATGATTCCAAAAGTTACTAAACAGCTTCAGTAATGAAGACATTGTGGTGCTTGTACAGTATAAGGAGAGACATATAAAATAATTATGAGCCTGGAAACAAACCCTTACATTTATGGTCAATTGATTTCTGAAAAAGGTGCTAGATACTTTATTCCACCAATGGTTCTAGCACAACTGAATATCTACATACAAATTAGTGATGTTGGACCCATACCTTTTACCATATAGAAAAATTAAGTAAAAATGAACATGAGTTTAAGAACCAAAACAGTAAACTCCTAGAAGAAAACACTGGCAATGATTTTTTGATATGACACCAAAACCCAATGGTTTAAAAAAAAGGAATTCAGTTTCATCAGAATTAAAAACTCTGTGCTAAAAATGATATTGAGAAAGTGAAAAAGACAGGCAGAATCCAGTAGCACATCCCTGTAACTATAGCTTCCTAGGAGGCTGAAGCAGGAAGATCCTGTCTCATGACAAAAATGGCTGGAGATGTAGTTCAGTGCAAAGGACCTGGGTTGTACTAATAGCCAAAAAGGAAAAAAAAAAAAAGTTAATTTTCTCCATTAAGGGACTTAAATTCACAGACTGTACAAAAATTCCAACTCAGCAATAAACACAACCCAAAAGAGCAAAGGTTTTTAATTAACATTTCTTCAAAGAAGATACAAAAATAGTTAATACACACATAAAGAGATGCTTAGAATCATTAGTCCTTGGGAAATGATAATCAAATCCATACCCAGAAGGTGAACAAGAGCCAGTACTGGTGAGGCTCTGGAGAGAAACACACTGTCTGGTCACATGACATAAGTCAGCAGCACTAAACAGTTATCACATGGCCTAAAATTCCACTTGCAAATTTATATCCAAGAGAAATGAAACTACATGTCCATTCAAAATCATGAACACCGATGTTCATAGCAGCATTGTTCATAATAGTCCCACAGTGGGAAAAATCTAATGTCCATGAGATAATGAATGCATAAACAAAATATGGCATAGCCACACAATGGAATGAAGTATAATACCTGCTACAACACAGATACACCTTAAAATTATGTTAAGTGAAAGAAGCTAGAAAAAATAGTAAAAAAAGTAGACCACATACTATATGATCGCATTTACACAAAATATCCAGAATAGACTAATCCAAAGAGACAGACACCAGGTCAATAGTTGTCTGTGGGGCAGGAGGATGGGGAGAGAATAGAAAGTGGTACCGTTTTCTTTACAGGATGATAAAAATGTCCTAAAACCTGAATTAACGTGATGGATTCACAACTCTGAGCATAATAAAATCCCACTGGATACTTTTATTTTACATATAAATTATATCTCAATAAAATGGTTCTTTAAAAAACAATGGCAACTGCTAGGCATGCTGGCACATACCTACAAACCAGAACTTAGAAGGCTGAAGCAGGAGGACTGCCAAAAGTTCAAGGCCAGCCTAGGCAACATAGTGAGTTCAAGGGCAGTCTGCACTATATAGCGAGGCCTTGTCTCAAACCAAACCAAACCAAACCAAACCAAACCAAGGGTAACAAAACTCTGTAACTGGCATTTGCCAAATTTAAACCAGCTAACATGACTTTGAGTTCTGAAAGGTTTTTCTTTCTCCTAATCACATTTTTTTTGAGTCCTAATCACATTTTTAATAGTCTAGAACTCTCCCAGTTTCAAGACTTCAGAATTTTTTTTTTTAGGAGCTTAAAGATAATGCAACAAACCTAGGCATATACCAAGTAAAATTTATTACAACTTGGCATCACAAAAAATGCTAAATCCCAGATCTAGGGATATAAACAACCACTTTAGGTGTCTGTCTGCCACAAAGAACAAAAACTACCACATCTCCCCAGTTGCTGCCTTACACATAGACATTTCTGAAAAGCACACGATGCTCTCTACTGGTTAGATTCTATCACTTTAACATACAGTTTCCTTCAATCTATGGCCTTAAATATTTGCTTATTATTTTTTAGTCTTAAAACCAGCTTTGGATTGGTAGTGATCCAGAAAAGGTCCTTAGCTTACTTCCACCCACTTTCGCTTGACTCTTCCTCATGATTACTAACTAATCTTTAATTTCAGAGAAGACAAAAATTTATTAAGACTGTTGCTATATGCTATCAGGAAACACACAGAACCTCCACTGTTTCCATGTTTGAAAAAGAAATCATTGAGCTACTTTTGCAGCTTCATCTCCTGAACTACAGCGCCCTCTCCTGAGCAATGCTGATAAAGACCTTTCCCTCCAGTAAAAGGAACCCTCTAGTACAACTCTGAAAAGCCACCTTCAGAAAAAACTGCTTGATAATTCAAATTATATGAAAAGGGCTTTTCTACACAGATTTTTAAAAACAGGAACAGTCCATATTGCACGTAATTTAACTGTCCAAGAAAAACACCTTTAAAAATACTGTGCAGGATTTGCACCTGGGGATCATGACTGCCGGCAGGTGCTGTACACACAGAACTAAGAGACCAGGAATGCAGTGGCTGGCACACTCCTATCCAGGCAGCAGTCCCGTTTGCAAACCCAGCCCCACGTCCTCACAGAGGACCTGTGCCCCAAAAGTCCAGGCTCTTGCCCTCTGCCGCAGCACTCTGAATTTCTCACTCACCTGCAAACACAGTGGCAAGCACTGACTTCATGGACAGGCACCATGGCCATAGTGGTCCCTTGGATCATGAACGCTGGAAGCATTTGGCAAAACCTGTTTTTGTTTGAGAACTCTACATTGGGTGGCAAACACAACTGTAGCCATCTTTTGACACAAACTCAAAGGTGGCCATCTTTTCCAAAATCAAGTAAGTTAAGTTTGTGAACTGAGGTACCACTGTGTTTGTAGAAGGCAAAACCACCACGGATGGTTCCTGCTCAATGAACCAATTTTAGTAGGAAGAAAATTAGCAAGTACAGATCAACCAAAATCTGTAACAATATCTGCTTAGAGTAGAGAGATAGGAACAGGACACTGTACCAAATGTGGAGGAGTTAGACTTCACAGAGCACATATTACTTAAACCAAGTTTTAAATGACACAGAAAGCAACAGAATCCAACGGAAAACAAAGACTGAACCAAGGAACACAATGCTGTCTACATGTGACTGTGTCAAAGTTGAGGCTGCCGCACGTGGCTATGTAGGTCACCCACTGTCTAACACATGCAGCGGCCTTGTTCCAGAATAGCACAGTCTTACTTCTCTAATTTTGCTCCCTCAGCTGCTTTTCTCTGAGAAAACACCTGGGTTTCACCTCCCCTCAGGTGGCGTCCTCTGCTGAATCAGCATGGACTAAGCACAGTACAGCGTCATTGGCAGCACAGTGGCAAGGCACATTCACCCAGTTCAGCTCAGCCTGCCACTCTTCCAACCAGCAGCTTCACTGCACAGAAACTGACCAAGGAGCTCGGAGTCGAACTTGTCCCTTAGGTCTCAGCAGCACAGAGGAGCTACGTGCCTGAGTGAAATGCTAGCCGCACCCAAATTAAGAGTTAGCATCAAGCATTGTACTCAACACCTTAACTACCCCCAGGGTAGGAATGCTGCTGCTCCCGCTAATGGGGTGAAAACTGAAGCCCAGAGAGATGAAGAAGCTGGCCCCACAACAAACAGATAACACCGGCATGTGAGCCAGACAGTCTACGGGACATGAGGCCACTTGGGCTTGTGCCTGGGCTGCATCCTGCCCACAGCAATGCAGTCATCACAGGAGACAAGCAATGAGTACTACCCTGGAAGAGGGTGGCTCACACTGCATGAAGGCTGTGGAAGGCATGCTCCCAGCCCTGGGGAGAAGGAGCTCTGATAAGATAAGAGCAGGACTCACCAAGGAGCCAGCTGCTAAGCAAGCAGCATGCCCACCGATGAGAAGAACCCAAGGTTTTGGACTGCTTGTGTAAGGTTCCCTCTTTGGCCTGTTTGTCTGGGTGGAAAAGATACAGTTCCAGGAACTGGCTCCAGGTGCAGGAAGCAGTCCCCTCAAGCGAGCTCCGTAAGACCACAGTGTCGTGCAACAGGCTTCTGTGCTCACTTTGGGCTTAGGAGTTGCTGCAGGAGTCGGTCTATGGAGCTGTGGCCAGATCTCCAACTGCTCACAGACAGAATTCTTTTACTCACAGCTGGGTCTGGAGCCTCAAACTGAAAGTCTGACAGGTGTCAAGGAAATCCAAAGTGCCAAGAAGAAGTTACTTCCACACAGCCAACCCCAGATCCTAGAACACAAAGCATTCCAGCAATAGTAGGGAGTAGGCAGACATCACCAACTTAAGCAAAATGCCCATCCTGTGACTACAAAGTCAAATATTCCAAGGAATTCACACCCCTAGAGCTACAAAATAAGCTAACAGAAAGTCTAATCTTTCAAAAGGGAGAGCCTGGGGGCAAGGGGGTTCCTGCTAACTAGCCAATCATCACCTAGCGTGACCCCTGAAGCAAGAGTAGAGCACACACTCAAAACCAGTCTTGCAGTTGTGAACAGACCAAATCCATCCACTGGGTTGAAATTAACAAAAAGAATAATTCTGAAAATCACAACAGGCTCCATTTCTCTATCACAAGAGATCGATGACATTTTCTTCATCAGGTGACAGTGGTCTGTAAGTTTTCATACACCTGCGGGCACACCGTGCTGACAGAATAACCAACAGCCAGGCTTTTCTAGACAGGAGACTGGGGTCTGAGTTTTAGCAGAATGCAGAGTTGAAGGCAGAGACAATGCCGTGCACTGAACACAAACACTTTCACAGAAGGGAAATGAGGAAAAACAGATCATTACAATTAAAGTTCCCACTTTTCAATATAATAACTGCTAAACCATTTTTGAAGGGTAAATATGGCACCCACCCCCTAAAACTGCCAAAATGCATTTAATATGTATCACTGAACATGTGCAAAGATTGCAGTAAATTGCTTCACAAACACAAATTATTGCAATCAGCATCTTGTTTTCTAGTTCTAAATTCAAAGGCAAACTATTAACACAAGACTGCTAACTCTTGCTATTATCACACTTGCTATTATCACACATCCTCCTCCTAACAAAACTGTATTTCCAGATGGACTGCCAAAATTAGTCAAGTGACTCCTAAGAAACACTACCAAGACTGACATGCCAGAAATTCATTTAGAAACGAATACTTTATTTAAATGAAAAACACACACACCCAAACACACCTTTCCTTAGGAAATACAAGTTGCTTTATTTACAATTCAACTTGAATTGCTGCTCAGTGAGGCCGTTCGGAGAAATACTGGGACAGCTGGGCTGTTAGCCTGTCAGCATACTGATTAGTCCTCAGAGTCGAATGGGACAGACTTAAGAGTGTTTTAGGGTTGGGGACTGACTGGGGAATCCTGAAAATAAATTCAGCAAAATATAAACTCAACCCAGCAAAGGTAAGAATGATTCAGGAATTCAGTTCAGAGGATGGTCAGCCATGTCTGAGACAGTGGGTTATTCTCTTCAGACTACTTGGTCTTCTCTGTATTAGACACAAAGATAAATGATTTTTAGAAATGTACAAGTCCTCAACAACACATAAGTCAAGAATATTAGATTACTGCAGTACATTCTGTTAGCAAGCATTCTTGCAGAACACAATTATCAGTGCTGTTGGTTCCCTGGACCAGAACTAGCTGCTTTGATTCGAACTAGAAGACTCAAAGACATTTTCACATGTAGCTTAGAGACCCAAAGCAAAGGCTCGGGCCAAAGAAAATTCATGTCAGAAAAGGCCCACCATGAATGGAAAGACCTAGAGTCCCCTTCTCATGGGAAACAGCTCTAGGTCTCTAGCCAATGTAGCTCTCTCTAGGAGAAAACAAAGCTATCCCCCCTTCATCTGATAGCACTTTCCTAAAGACTCACCCTTGGGAAACAGAAAAGCCACTTACCACTGGCCAGCTTTAAAGGAAAAGTCTTTATCCGCAACATACAAGCGCAGGCTCTTCACTGATGGCGACTCTCTAGCTGCTCCACACACTTTAGCCGCAGCCACAACCTAGAGACAGAGATGAACTGTGGCTCAGGTTAGTGCACACAGAGGTCAGGCAGGTGACGGCTTCCTGGGAACTAAGGTAAAGTGTGCTTTGCTCTGATTCTATATTGTAAATATAGCTTTTTGAGAAACTTGCTACACTGATCTTACTCTACATACAAAAATCACCTCTTACAGATTAACCAGCATGTATTGGAGGAGTATCTGTCCTGTGGAAGCACTGGGTTAAGCACTCTGAAAAGAGCTCAGGGGATTTGTGAGCCACCCTGCCCGGCGTGTGGTCTCCAGGCAGAGTGAGACCCACTGTGTGCTTCTTGGTGTGTAAGGAGCCCATTTCAGAAATTAAAAACCAGCCCTTCGAACTTGTTAGCAATTTTACAGAGCAAACGTGTGTCTGTTAAATCGAACAGAAAAATTGGGTTTACCTATCTTGTACTATGTCTTACAAAATATAAACAATCCACAACTTTAAACAACAACAAAAAGCTCTTCCCTGTAGGTGGTCTAACCTCAGCACCTCTCACATTTAAAATGCCTCTACTTCATTCATTCTTCTGTTTTGTGTTTCTCTTCCTCCCGTAAACCTCGGACATCTGCACAAAGGGGAAGAAAGAACATGACACTCTCCTTCACCCTACTTTTGCTCAGCTCCTCTTGTGGCAGCAAATCAGATCCACAGCAAATGACCAAAATATATCTTCCCCTTGGCTTCAGTGGAATCTGTCAAAGTCAGTGAACCTCCCATTGCAATGTTAGCTCATTCAGGCCCTTTTCTCTGAAGATCTAGTAGGTCTAATCAAATTAGCATTGAGATTATTTTCAAAAGTCCACCAGAGTAATTCTGATGGACAGCGAGATCTCCTTTACCTCAATATAGCTCCTAAAACCGTCTTTTGTCTTTCTTCATGTTGGTTGCCCATCTTTTTCTCTCAGCGAGCCAGTGGGTGATCTTTCATACCTGGCCCTCGCCCTGCGCTCCTGACCCCAGTTCTGATCCCTCTGAAACACTCATCAGGGACGGACCAGTCCTTTCCTTCATGCACACTGTTCCTCTCTCCAGTACTTTGTTTCCTCAGACAAAGCTCATTGGCTCTCCTAAGCAATTCAGCTGCAAAATAAAAGCAGTACCCAGATACAGCTGGTAACGATGTGGGTTATGTAGCCAGACCGCCTGGTATTTGATCTGGCTCTACCACACACAGGCTGTGTGACTCTGGCCATGTCACCTAGTCCCTCTCTGCCACAGGATGAAAGAAAGTACTAGCTCTAATAACACCTTCTTTGACTGTTGTGAGGACTGAGATAATACACAAAAAGCACATTTTAATGCTTTTGGCCCACTGTAAATATTAAGTGTCATGGTGTTTTCTGCATTAATTAGAATTATTATTGCATCTTTCATTTTATTAATGAGTATGTTGCCACAGCACTAGGCTGGCGCCCAGGACCTCAGAGCGGGCACGGCACAGCCCCCAGGGGACTTTGCATGGACAAGGAACTCCACAGGGTAATGGGCTTATCTCTCCTCTACAGTGAGAGCATTAGCTTTTGTGTAACCTACAGAACCTTGAGTTCTCCTTGCTCATAGGCAGCCAGGCTACTGCTCTCTGGAAACAGCTTCTTCCCAGGTTGGCTGATGAATTCCTGAGGAACCACACTCAATGTCTAGTCTCAGTTTCTATCTCACTAGCCTCTCTGAATGGTGCTCTCCCTCCTGCAGCACTCTCCACACCAGAGAGCACTAACACCCAACTCTTCAGGTCCTTGCCTGCTATCCTCCAAGTTCTCTGCCCTCACCTGCCATGAATAATGCATCTTTACTGTTCTGCCAACCGCAGCCTAGTATCTCAACTCCCATAGGTAACAATAGCCCAAGCCTGAGGAGCCTTTAACTCAGAGGAATGCCAGGTGCTTCTTGAAAGTTTTATGTGCACTGATTCATTCTGTAGATACTGTTACCCTTCACTCTACAGATAAGGAAAACTGAAAGGTTTGATACTTGCTGAAGATTAGATAGAGAGGAGTCAGGTATGGGAGTGCACACCTATATTCCACCACTCTGAGAGGGTGATGCAGGAGGATTCACATGTTTAAACACAGCCTGGGCAATTTAGTAAGACTCCATCTCAAGAAGAAAACTAAAAAAGGCCTGAAGAAAACTAAAAATAAAAAGGAACTGCCGAGTTCCAATAACACAGGTTGGAACATCCTACTTGCAATGCATTCAAAGTATTTTATCTTATTTCAAGCAGGAAATGAGTGTAAAGGCTCAGGATTCAACCCTAGCGCTACCACCAAAAAAAAAAAGAAACAAAAAAACAAGGAACTGCTGAGTCAAGATTCAAATCCAGGTTACCCTGGCCCCTAATCATCTGTTGGCATTATCCCAATGACAAACTTATTGGCAGGATTAAATCCACCATATTCTTGCACAATTCCTGGCACTTGAACGTGGTGCTCTGAACTGGGAAACAAAGCAGAGACAGAAGGCTACCTTACCTTCCCAGAACCCTGCAAAATCAGCTTTTTTTCAGCAGGGTTTCAGTCTGGACCCTTGCCAGGAAGGGGTAAACCTGCTCAAACCCATTTTCAGTTGATATACCAACTTTGACTCTTTCTAGAATTCTGTCTGAGTGCAGCCTGCCTTTTCTTTCCCTTGATCATCTTTACCACCTTGGCCTAGAATTTCCTTCTTTTCATGTGAACTGTTGTACTGGCTTGGATATCTCAAAGAAGCCAACATATGAATAGCACTAATGTTCCAACCTAAGTTATTCGCTAGCTTAAAAGCCTTCAAGGGGTATGGAAATATAGCCCATTGGTACAATGCACACTTTGTATGCTCAAGGGCCTGTGTTCTACCTCCAGCACCACAAAATAGCGCTAAAAAAACCGTGCTAAAAGGCTTATGTATCTTGAGCTTCTCCTGCCCACCACCCACCACCCAAGCATGCACCACACTCTTGGCTCTACCATGTCCTACTGAAACACTCCCCCGTGTGAAGTCTTCCTCTTCTCTCCATCCTCTCAATCAATTTAATGGTTCTGTCTTTTGTTATTGTTTTTAGTATGTATAAAGAATACTCATGAACATCTCTTCCCACTACATAGACCATAAACCTCCAAGGTCAGATTTGCATGTAAAGAATTTCTAAATCAGCTAAGAACAAACACAGGGCCCAGCACATAACAAGGCTCAGGTAAGTACATACCTGCAGGAAGAATGAAAACTCAAAGTCAGTTCAAGCTAGTTTCCAAAACAGACACTCAGAAATTTAGGAGGGTTTTGCTGCCTAAGAAAGTGAGGAGAATATAAACACCACAGAAAATCCACATTTGTGTTTTAAATGTGGGAAAGGTCAGAGAGGTCAGAGACTGAGAATAACTTAGGTTGGAACATCCTATTTGCCATGCACTCTAAGTATTTTGTCTTATTTCAAGACAGGAAATGAGAATTATCACAAGTCTCTCCATTACTTTATTATTCCCTTTTTTTATGTTTACAAAAAAAGAAAAGTTACTTTACAAGCTGTCTTTATTTTCATTTAGTTCAATAATTTGTAAAAACATAGCCAATAGCTAGATTATTTCACTGCTAACAGATTTACTGGCACCAGCTGGATTCACTAAGAAAACTGGTTTTTCATGAGCTTTGTAAAGACACCCACAAGAGTCACCTGGTGGCAGAGGAATCTATTCAAAAATCACTGCAAGGGGAACAGAATTTTAGCTGAGATATTTTAGAATGCTTCACAAGCAAAGGCTAGCCTGTGTAACATGAAACAATCATGTTTCAATATCCAGTTAATAAAATTAATGAACAAGAGAAAGACAGCAACACTTTCTCTGAAGTCACATTTGGGTAGTGTCTATGAACAAAACTCTTCCCAGATGCACAATGTCCTTTGGTATTAGAATCTGTTGTGATTCTTCCTAACAATCTAGATGAAACTGTTCAACTGGAACAAGATACCACTGAAATATGTACCACTGGTGGTTCAAACTGGCTGGAATGCATCAATACAAATAACACACATTGTGTAAAAATTTAAAGCAAAGTGAGTTAAAAACATTTATTCTGTTCTAAAATTTATTTATTGTGATCCTTGTTATATGCCACTGTTTCTTTTATTAAGTAAACACATGAGATAAATTGTATGTCTCACCTTTTGTACTTGCTCTTATACCAAATGGATCAAGACTTCACAACTGAAACTACCATTAGCCACATCCTAATTTAAGACACATGGCAGGAAATAAAATTTTCCATAAAGCAACATTTAAATTCTTCTACTGTTCAATAAAAACACACTTGCCAACTTTTCCCAGTACACATCTTTAATGCTTTGACAGTCAGCATCGACAAGAAAAATCCTACTGTATATATTTAGAAGGTTGGTTTTATATAGGACATTCTCATGGTTCTGCTGATGCAAAAGTCCATCTACAGGAAACAGGCTTTTGGAAACCTAACTGGCTTATCC